>PVIC010025368.1:0-25302 GCA_004025085.1 Thryonomys swinderianus
AGAAATAGAGTAAATAAAATGATTATTCCCAAAAACCCAGTCTTATGTTAGAAGAGTGTAGACCTTGAAGTCAAACACACGAAACAATTGCAGATTTGTCCCTTAAGTAGTATACAATGTATTATGGATTTGGACTATGAAAATGGCTGAAAAGAATTAACATCTGTTATAAGTGTCAACCCAAACCTCACGTGATCATAGCTGGGTTTCAGGGGCAGGTGATTGGATTATGGGGCTGTTAAACTCATTAGTCCACTGATGATTTTATAGCTAAAGTTCTGGTAGGAAGTGGGGCCTGGTTGGAACAGTGGGCCACGTGGAGCATTGGGTAGCCAGGTGGCTCCGCCCTCACTCTGCTCGGCGGATGCCATGACAGGGCGTTTCCTTTCTGTCCTTGGTCTCTGCTATGCTGTGTGCTCTTTGGAGCACACCAACCACAGGCCGAAACCCAAACCCAAACGAGTGTGGGCCACTGTGTCTCCATAATGAGAATGTGACTGAGACAATATTCTTGGAGATGAAAAAACAAAAGAAAAATTACAACAATTTGATCTAATATTGTTTTCCTATTTTTTATTAAACCATTTCCTTCCCTTTGAATTAGTGAGGTGGGTGTGAAGTATGCACTAGTACCGCTGTGAGAATGACGATCAAGGGAAGGTAGAGACAGAAACACGACAGTGCGGATGGGATAAGTGCAGTCGTCTTTGGAACTGTCAGGTTTATAAAGCTCAATTTGAAAAATTATTAAGGAGCGATTCACTGTATATATATAAGCACTTCATCCTGAATCATTTAGATTCCAGGAACAGCAAGACAGACTTGACATTTTTAAATAATATATGGTAGCAGAGATGAAGGGGCTTTCAAACATGTCCCTGTGCGTGCCAGAGCTCCCTGATGGAGAATGAGGCAAAAGAGGCCTCAGTAAGTGAATCAATGTGAGTTCTCTGTGTTCCGGTCAGAAATGCTATTCAAAATTGATGACAGGATTTCTGGCCAACGTTTATTTCAGACTAGCTTTTCCCATAAGGCGCTCTGACCTCACACATAAGGGCTTCTTGACCTCTGTTACAGGTATCAAATTAGAGGTGAATTGTTAATTACGGAGCGATACACTTAACATTATTTCCGCACTCAGCAGCAGTGAATCTACTGAGGGAACTCCAGGAAAGATGGGTATCATTTAGAAAAGTGACACTGGGCCCAGGATTTAGCTCAGCGGTTCTGGCACGTGCCTCCCCAGCACAAGGGTCCCCAGTACTCCTCCCCCCAAATTAGAGAAGTAATCCTGAACAATATAAAGTGAGTGGGAATGATCCATGGTTAAATATTGACTTGGCTCCTGTATTTCGTCTGATCCCTAAAGGGCTGATGATAATCAGAAAAATATCAATTACTGTATAGTGATTTGGAGTTGATAATTTAAATTAGCTTATAGGGCTTGAAACACTGAATACTTGGTCCTAAATTGTTTTCTCAAAATCATTACCCATAACAGAATGTAGGTTTCATGTTTTCTATCTTGCTATACTTAAAAGTGGTTTTCTTGCTGGGCGTGGTGGCTCACGCCTATAATCCCAGCACTCAGGAGGCAGAGACAGGAGGATTGCTGAGTTCGAGGCTTGCCTGGGCTACATAGTGAGCTCAGAGCCAGCCTGAACTACAAAGTGAGACCCTGTCTCAAAAAAAAAAAGACTTCTTTTCAAAGACTTTTATATTATTTCAATGAGAAAAATAGAGGTGACATAAATGTTTTAGGGAAGGCATCACTATTTTGGAGAATTAGTGTTCAAATACTTGCAATTAAGCACTGTCTGAATATGTTATCTTTGAATGACTTATATGGAAGGAAAGAATATCACTAAATAACTTATTCACACATAAAGCAATGTGTGTGTGTATATATATATATATATATATATAATAGACTGATTAATAAACCAGTAATACCCTCATTCAATAAAAATACACTCATTCGTTTTTAGTCATGTACTCTTTAACCACTTCTGTATTGATCTCATCAGATAAGATTAGAATTCTAATAGAAACGGGTAGAAAAACATTTTTAAATGCAAATCACTTTTGTAATAGTCTGATCACAAGAATCAGATGACAGGAGACCCAAGAATCTGTTCTTCAGGACTCTCACCTTACCGGCTCCACTGTTACGCTCCTTCCTTCCTGTGCCATGCCTGCACCTCCGGGTATTTTCTTGCAGTGCCACATTGCTCTTTTTCTGATATTCTCAGCACCCCCTGTATTAGTCCTTGACTTGGTTCCCTTTATGACTTTCACTGTCCTGACATTTGAGTGCTACTTTTAGCTTTCTCCCCACCCCCACGCATCAATATCATTTCTCATATTCCTTGCTCATGTTCATCTCTTCTGTAAGCTTCCTTTTCACTTTCAAATAGTAAATTTATAATTGCGACATCATACTAAACATCCAAAACTGTTTCCCTCCTATTCTCTTTTCACTAGTGATAACCACCATTCATGACGTTTTCAATTCAAAAGCATGTGCCTATTTGTTATTTCTTTTCACTGAATTTCTACATGTAGTCAATGAATAATCAGTAAAAACTGAATATTTTCAGAAAATCATATTAGAATTCATTAAAACCATAATGCACAAGAAAATGTTAAAATCTATTTTATCATAGATACTTAAATCTATACTGAAGGTTAATCCATAGTCAAGCCATGGTGAGGGATACGTAATAACAACACTTCAAATGTTGAGGCAGAGGATCACTGTGAGTTTGAGACAACCCTGAGCCATGTAGTGTGTTCTAGGCCAGTCTGAACTATATAACAAGATCTTGTCTCAAAATAAAAAAAGAGTAGTAAAATAAAACAGAGGGAGGGATAAAGATGAACCTATTATTTTGTTATAGAAAGATGACTAAATGAAAGACAAGCGTATAGAAATATGGTAACATATCACAAATGAGTTGAACTAAATTTATAAAAGTACTTTCAAGTACCAGCAGTGAACAATCTTCTTTAAATTAATTTGTTTTTTAACCTGGGAGGGAAAAACAGGTGTTATGTTGTAGTTAAATAAGATTCAGAAGCTGTGGTAAACTGTTATGGATAATAATAATAATACACAGTCCATTTCAAAAAGCTGTAAGCAAATTTTACCAAAAAAAAGATAAATTTTGAAGGAAATATTTATGTTTAATCTGACTTGAATATTCTTTGGTACATGGATGTTTTAAAACTTAGTTACCTGATTCATATGTATCCTTGATTTTATCCAGTTTTAAGTAAACTTACCTATGAAATAACTTCCAGCTTTGCATTTAGAAAACACTGATCATTAATACTCTACTTATTGGAAATTCTTTTTTATCAGAGGGCGTTAGAGTCACTGTTTTTTTTGTTTTTTGCTTGATCACTTCACAGTTTACGAGGCCACTGATAATGTGATGCTTTCAAACATCTGTAGCTATTGTTAACAATTATGTCTAAGTGTGAAGGAATTCATCTTCCTTGGGTTCTTGGCACATGGGTTGCTCTCTAGAACCATGAATACTTTTTTATCATGCCTTCCTTTCTATTTTCCATCTTAGATATACATAGATATATTCTTTCCATAAGATTCAAGAGAGGAATGTTGCCTCATTTTGCTTTTTACTGTACCTAATCTATTTTCTTATGGTCAATCTAGTTTCTTATTGAAAACCTACGTGTGACTGTTAATAGTTAGAAGGGCACAGGTAAATATGACTATGAAAAAATTATTCAAGAAAGGCTAAAAAAATAGATAAAGTGAATCAGTGTATGCAGTTATACTTTTATTTCCTTCTTTTTTATCTTGGCCCCAATTTTAGGAAGGATTTTCTGCCCTCTAGTCTCCTGAATGCCATTTGCTGCCCATTTTAAACAAGCACTGCAAAGCGCAACATGCCTTCTCCTTGGCTCATCTGAGGCATGGGTAACTACAGGAAGACACCTTTCTCTCGAGGCACTCCTGTTCGTTTACCTTCCATACCCAATTTGCTCATAATTTTCAGCTGAATTATTGACTTTCTTTCTCTCCATGAGGAGAAAACTTTTCTCTCTGCTTTTTTTTTTTTTTTTTTTAGACAGGGTCTCGCTTTGTAGTTCAGGCTGGCTCTGAGCTCACTAAGTAGCCCAGGCAAGCCTTGAACTCAGCAATCCTCCTGTCTCTGCCTCCCGAGTGCTGGGATTACAGGCGTGAGCCACCACACCTGGCTCTCTCTGCTTTTAAGACATTTCAGAATGCTGTTTTTTTTTCTTTATCCAATTTCATACTTGTTTTTATTTAACAGCATGCAAATTTAAAAAGTACAGTTAAGAGGAAAACATAGGATATATTTAAAGAACAAGCAATCAGAAAACCCTGACTGACACTTCTTCTGAAAACATTCAAAGAGGCTTCAAAAGTAAAAGCAAAAAATCTAAACTCCTTAGATTTGCAATGAAACAATGAACATGGTTTAAAGTTACAGAGATACGTATATCCCGTTTCCAAGTTCAGGAAGACTAGTGGGCTGGTTACCAGAAAGGCTGACTGTATCACTGCAGGGCTGGGGCTTTGAGGGATCCAAGTGTCCTGTTGAGCTTGGTCACATGACCAATGATTCAGTCAGTCATCCTTCTGAAATCAAACCACCAATAAGAAATCTAGAACTTGAAGACTAGGAACCTTTCCAGTTAGTGAAGACACTAAGTTCACTGGGGTGTGCTGGGAAATGGTTGCATGGTAAATGCATAGAGAGAGGCCACAGAAAGTTTGGGTTTAGAACCTTCCACCCCTTACCTGCTATAGCCCTGTAGGATGAGTAAACAAAATTGTAGGTGTTGAGTGTAGAACGTTCCTGAGTTTTATAGTTGTAATCCTTAAAGGGGTCACAAAAACCACTTGGATTTAAAGCCAATTGATCAGAAATATGGAAGTGTTGGAGACTCCAGAGTATAAAACTAGAATCTAAAAATGAAGCTTTTATAGGAACTCATATCCTTAACATATGTGGTTTACATTAACTGTAAGTAGCTAGAAGTGAAATTCCATTGTAGGACTACTGACATATGCCATGATCAAGTAATTTTACTTCCAGGAATATTTCCTAAAGAAAAGCGTCTCTATGTGCACCAGAAAATGTACAAAATATGTTTTTAACAACACTGTTTATAAGTCAAAAATTTCATAAGTCATAATCTGAGTGTTTATGAGGATGGCAAGGGATAAAATGCTGTATGCTACCTTATGAAATATCATTCAGGAGTGGTGGTACATGACTGTAATACCTGCTGCTCACGAGGTGAGACTCAGACAGGACAGTCACAACTTGGAGTCCACTTTACATCACCAATTTAGTGAGATCATATCTGAAAAAGATAACAAATTAATTAAAATATAAGTAAATAGACAATTTTTTGCAGTGTGAGTTTTTTCTAATGTTTATTCATTTTCCCTTAAAGAAAGTCTAATATGTATTTCCATGTGAGCTCGGAAAAGTTCTTTTAAAGATATGTAGCTCGGTGGTTGAGTAGCTGGCTAGGAACTTACAAAATTCTGGATTCGCAAAAATTAATGACTTTCAAGGACATGTGAAAATATGACAAAGACAAAATATAATCTTGAATGATAGTAGCTTATCACAAAAGAATATAGTAATGTGTTATAACTCTATGCATGATAAAATTATGAGCAAACAAGCAGAGTGGTCATTAAAGCTTAACTCAGTAATTAAAACACACAGAAAATAACGGAAAAATCCCCCAATTTAATTACAAGAGAACAATGGAAAGGGGAAGAGAGAACTGAAGTTAATCTATTAACAGCTGAGCTCAAAACCAACAAAAGGCTACCTCACATCCCTGAATATATGGTAAAACTTGATTTACATTTCTTCATTGCATTTAGTTCTCTGTTGATAAACTTGCCAAACTGTTTAACCCAAACTGATCCAGAAATGACAATTACCCCTTTATGGGTAGCTCTTCTGTTCCAGAACTTTTCATGCCACACATTCTCCCATTCATCTTGTCTATAATGTAGGTACCACTTAAATAGTTTATTATTTGCTTTTCTAATTTTTTCTTATAAAATATTCTTAGGTCTTGTTCCTGATATTAGTGTAAAAGGTTTCAGTTTTTGCCCATTAAGTATGATGCTGGCTGTTGGTTTCTCATAAATAGCTTGTATTAAATTGAATAAAGTCCATCAATGGGATCTCATCCTACTGAAAAGCTTTTGCATAACAAAAGAAGTCACTGACACTGCCAAAAGAACACCAACAACATCGGAAAAAAATATTTACTGTTTATCAGACAAAGGGCTATTATCTACAATATATAAAGAACTTAAACAGATCAGCTTCCCCAAGTTTAAAGACCCAATTCAAAAATGGGCATCTGAAATGAACAGACATTTCTCAGAGGCAGAAGTTAAAGCAGCTAAGAAACATATGAAGAAATGTTCAACATCACTAGTCATTCAAGAGGTGCAAATGAAAACAACACTGAGATTTCATCTCACTCCACAAAGAATGGCCTCTATTACAAAATCAAACAATAATAAATGCTGGCGAGGCTGTGGGGAGAAAGGAACCCTTCTCCACTGTTGGTGGGATTGCAGACTTGTGCAACCATTGTGGAGATCCGTGTGGAGATTTCTCAGAAAACTGGGACTAGGGGTCCCATTTGACCCTGCTAGGAATATACCCAAAATAATTTTTAAAATCATATTGGAAAGACAGATGTACACCTTTGTTCACAGCAACTCAGTTCGTGATAGCTTAGTCTTGGAAACAACCCAAATGCCCATCAACTGGAGACTGAATAAAGAAGATGTGTTTTTTTTTTAAATAAAATGGAGTACTATTCTGCCATAAAGAATGACAAGATTGATTCATTTACATGCAAATGGATGCACCTGGAGGACACGCTAAGGAGTGAAATCAATAGAGCACAGATAGGCAAATACTGGATCTTCTCATTGATATGAACACCGGTAGATGCAAATGAGCTCTAGTAGTATGACAATCCTTTTAGAATGGGAAATTTCCAAAGGAAATTTGGTGTGGGGATGTAATGAGGGGAAGGAATAAATATGATTCTGAAAGAAAATAAAAGAGCATGTATATAGGGGGTGAGGAGGTGTGGGTGGGGATATGGGTAAAAATGAGAATTGACTGTGTCATATATTGGTACAAATTCCCCAGTGTTATGTGTGAGTGTGAGATGTATGCAAATTGTATCAATAAAGAATGCAATTTAAAAAATATTCTTAGGCCCAGGTCTATCAGATAGTTTTCCTACTGCTATCTAATGTCACTTCTGATAGTTATAGAGTTTGTGTCTTTCTTTTTTCTGGCTAGCATATAAACCCTTTAGTTCTAAAGCTCTCTAGGTCATAAGAATTTTTGTTTAAGAGTACAGAAATGTGAGAAAGTAGCTCCATAAAATTCAGAATAGTGATTATCTTCAGAGTGCAGAGAGAAAATGGTCACTTGAATGAGGTCTTTTGAGAATCCACTATGCTGACAAATGTTCCATGGTTTTTCCAGGTTGTTGCCTGAGACCCGGTACCATGCAATTATTCCTCTATGGCCCGAAGGCAGTGCAATCTTTTTTTCTCTCAGGCCAGGATCTGGAATGTTACAAAAATCAAAGTTAAAACTGCTAAGAGCATAATATAAAAATCAGAGTAAATGCCTTACTAAATAAAGTGAGGTTATTTTTTCAAGTAATATAATCATTTTTAAGTCAGTGTTGAAAGGCAAAGATAAATGAACGGAAAAATCTTCCAAACAACTTCTGATAAATCTTACCACTCAGCTTATAATATTTAGTATGATTTTGAGCTCCATTTGATTTCATCTTTCCACCCAAATTTCCCCAAAATGTATTTAAAAATAACTCTTTTCACAAATTTGGGCAATAATATGAGTATCACTAGCAAATATATTTCTGATTATTTTCACTTATTTTAGATTAGTCTTCTTCAAATTACTATAAAATAAATGCACTCTTGTAGTAATTCATAGCCTAAAGCAGTATTTCTGAATAATGCTTACACACATTAATATAGTACAAGAAAACTTTGTTTCAGTACATCTTGCAAGTGGCCCAATATCTGTGATTTGGAAAAACTATGAGAAAATGTGATGAGTAGAACACTCAGGCCATAAATAGATATTATAGCAAATCCTATTTATTACAATCATTCTCTTTTCTGAGAAGCACTTGTAATTATTGACAAAGTTAAATCACTCAATCCAAGTAATATATGACTTTTTCTATTTTTCCTTAATTTTAAGATCATTATAACTTCTTATAAAATAAGGAACTGCAATGTTATGCTTTTTTTTTTTCTTTTTGAGCCAAGGATAACTGATATGAAGTATTTTCTTTTTTCTCTTCCATATACCTTATTTGTAGAGCAGTTGAAAAATTTGGCTTACTTTCCTTATTAATTGGAAGCTTTATTTAGCCAATTCCTAAATATTTATGCTTTATATTAAAATAGCTACTTTGAAATATACAGATTGTCAATTGACTTCCCAGTCTTCCCAATCTGGATGACGTAAAGTAATGACCCAGCCCACTGTTCCCAAGTGAAGAGGTGCGTACAGGGTTAGCGCCCTGGCCTTGGCTTCAGTGCCATTTCCCAGAGAGTGTAAGGGCTCTAGAAGAAGCTTCAGAGAATGAAGCAAATCGGGCTCCCCGGCAAAGCACAGTTCATCTATCTCCCACCTCTTTCCTATGGTGTTGGAGCTCATAGCCTTTTATAATTATAGACTGACTGTCTCAGAAGTAGTGGAGAGGGAAGAAATCCAAGACACACAGGGCTACATTTAAATCTTCAAGAACATTTCATGTCTCATAGGCTCATTTTTGTTGTGATTAATAGAAGTGCTTGTATTTGTGAGGGTAAAATAATGATCACAGAAACAGACTTTCTTGTGTTACAGGAAGGAATGGAATAAAAGATTTACTAGAAGAAATAGATTATGTATTCAGGAGAGACTGAAAGGAAAGCAAGATTATAGACAAGGAAGATTAATTTTAAGAAGAGTGAATTGTTTAACACACACACACACACACTCACAGAGGTACACTCTATATTGAAATATCTGATAGTCCATGAACATTGTTTCTATGTTAGAGAGAGCTCTAGGTTATTTGTATGTCTGGACTCATTTAACTCTCATAAAAACCTTGTAAGATAAACATAATTAAAATCTCCACTTTCCAGATGAGAAATTTGATATGAGATTAACTTTCCAAGATCATACAGACTGTATGCAGATGCCATTGTAGAAGGGCATTAATGGTGCTTATTGAATATAAAAGACTTCTTTTTGCAGTGTGAATTTTTCTGTAATGCTTATTCATTTTCCCTTAAAGAAAAGTCTATAAAGTGTATATCCTATGTGAGTTTGGAAAAATTCTTTTAGAGAAAATTTATCTTTGAATTTTGAATTTCTTAATAATTACATTGTAAAGATAATTCTTCATGTAATGACTGAGAATAGTTTCAGATCCACTTAATAAGAATGACTTAACTGATAGAATATTTTGTCCTTTAAAATAATAGTCACTGTTATATTAGTACTAAACTTAATTAAATCTTTGCAACTGAACTTTTCTCAAGTGCAAAACACTTTAAACTTTGTGATCCTAATCACTTGGCTATTTCCTCTTCTCCCATTTTTTCTTCCACATTTCACAGGTGAGGCCAGGAATCACAGCAGATACTGATATTACTACTTAAAAAGACCATATACTATAAAGTAAACTGGGACTATTTTTCTTCAACCACGTTGGTGAGGTTTTCAAGATTTTCAAATAGTTAGAATGTGTGAAGGGGACACTACCTTATCAAGCCATTTATTTATAGTTCTCACGTATCAGCACATCACACAATATCACACCACCGATAAAGACACTGCAGATGGAGGTCCATCTGTTCAGCCTGATTTTGCTCCATGCTCATGAACAAAGCCATCAACCTTTAGAAGTGCTGTTACCTTAAAATCAGATTGCATCTGATACTCTTGACTATAAATGTTTACTTTTCTTTGAATATAATTTTCTTTTCCTTGCAAAAGAACCATATTCAGTGGAAAACTGGTTTACTCATACAATGTGGATGGGTATTATTTCTTCAGTCTTTTATGTGAATTCTAATTGTAAGTTTGTTTACTAAAATTCCTCATTTGCACTAAAGATTTTTAGAACTAGTATCATTTAAATCAACTTAATGAGAACATAATGTTGTCTTGCTAATACTTTTATGACTTTAATTAAAACAGTCTTCTTTTAACCAACCAAGTTAGGCCTTTTAATCCTAACTAAATTGACACAGCATTGCATTAAAAATACTATGGCAGCCGGGCGTGGTGGCTCATGCCTGTAATCCCAGCACTCGGGAGGCAGAGGCAGGAGGATTGCTGAGTTCGAGACTTGCCTGGGCTACATAGTGAGCTCAGAGCCAGCCTGAACTACAAAGCGAGACCTTGTCTCAAAAAGGAAAAAAACAAAACAAAACAAAACAAAAAAATACTCTGGCAAAAAGTAGTTCAAATCTACAACTCACGTCAGTGAGGTCTTATGCAGGTAAGGCACGTGATATCATGCTCTGGTTTTCTGAGAAGCGGTATTCAAGTCAGGACAGAGGGCGTCAAGGCTTCCTCTGCAATCTCCTATACTTCTTTTCAAATAAGATTACAACAACAATACAAAGGAAAACAAAAATATCAGAGATGAAAGTAAGAAAATCTCATGTCTTTGCCTCTGTGGAGGGGCTTACCATTTTGGAACAAAAACACATGATTCTGAAGATAAGATTTACATCACGGCACTGCAAGTAGTAAACCTGCAACTATAAAACAGCTGTTTGGAGTACAGTGGAATATCTGTACTGGAGTACAGAGTTATGGGAGCACACATTGGACAGGTAGGCACCTGTGGGCTTGCTGTAGCATTTCCAAGTTTATTTAAAAAAAAATCCCAGCTATCAAAAGAATTCAAACAGCTCCATTTAGTGTTTTAAAAACCTCAACAATACAGTGAGTGAACTGCTGGTTGAGAAACCGCCAAAGTCCGAAGGCTCCTCCATCGTGTGTATCTGTATCAGTAATGTACTGATCTGGAGATGAGACCTCAGGAACATAATGATCTGTCTTTTCCCTCTCTTTTTTCTGTAGCTGGATGGGCCTCCCACAGGCCTCTCTGAGTCCTTCACTTTAGGTGAGTGACACAGCCTGCCAAACGTGACGCGTAGCTTCACACTGGGAATGACAGCAGTGTCTCCACATGTGGTCCGGTTGGGGTGAAAGTCTGCGCCAAGATCACGTAGTGCTTCTTGGTTATCTTCGAAGTTTGAGTGAAAACTTGGCCCAATTTGGTAGGTTCTGGTGAAAGATTAACAAGGGCTTTTACCTAGAATAAGATGAATAATATTTTTAGCTTACAATTTTCTTGTCTTTTGATTAATAGTCCTTCAAAACAATTTCCCCCACTTGAGAATAATGTTTTAAAATATTCTTTACCTGATGGATGAGAATTCCAAACTTTCTCAATCTTTCTGTATTTCAGTCTTAATCTGTTTCATACCCCATACTCTTTCTCATGAGAGTTCATACAGATTTCTTTGGGTTCTTCTGTCCTGCTTATGAAGAAACAGTTATTTGGCCTTCCTAACTGTAGAATGAATATCATTTTCTCTCACACACTTTTTTTTTTTTTTTTTTTTTTACTTCTTTTCACTACTACTTGGGAAGAAAGAATTTCAGGCTGACTGAATTCACTTCTTTTTTCCTTGTCAGGTGTCCTTGAAAGCCCGATTGTAAGAGCATCAGTTGTCAGTCAGAGCAGATTTAATTTGAGCAAGACAGCTGCAACTCTGTGAAGACTGATCATCGAAGGCAGCGAGCTTCATGCCTAGAGCGTTCAGCAGTCATGGTCATTGTCCTGACAGAGCACAGCAGTCTAATAACAGTCTTCACAATTTCAGTTCAGTGGTGATGACAGCAGGAACAGAACAAAGTTTGAAATCACAGAGTCCTGTTTGGAACGCTGAACTTTTCCAAGTGTGTCCCCTATTTTCTTAGCCTTGTTCCTTCTTACACATGGAAGCTCATTTGTGCTTGTGGTGAACTGAACTCTTCTCCTTTTGACAATATCTTTCCTGCTGTTCTTTTGTTGTTGTTGCTGTTTGTTTGTTTTGGGAAACTGGGTCTCACTTTGTAGTTCAGGCTAGCCCTGAGCTCACTATGTAGCCTAAGCAAGCCTCGAACTCAGCAATCCTCCTGCCTCTGCCTCCCGAGTTCTGGGGTTACAGGTTTGAGCCACCACGCCCAGCATTTGTGGTATGTGGTACTGATTGCCAGTGGGCGTGAGCCACCATGCCATTATTGCTGTGTGTGGTTACCAGGAATTGAACCAAGGACCTTGCACTTGCTATTCATGTGCTGGAACCACTGAGCTAAATCTCTGGCCCCTTTCTGCCATTCTTACATATTTATTTTTATTAATATCTTTATCATGATATATATTTTATCATTTTGCTACAGTGGAGTGTTCATATGTGTACATTTTATATCTACACTTTCAACCAATTAAATCAAAAGTATCACAGTTTGAGTGAGAACGTAGACCAAATTAGTAGGTTCTGGTGAAAGAATAACAACTGATTTTGTGTAGCATAAAATTTTAGCTTTTCCAGATCAGAGTATTCCTGCCTTCCCATTAATAGTCCTATAAGACCATTTCCCTACTTAAGAATACTTTAAATTATCTCGACTACTTATAGCATATAATATAATGCAAAGCTGTGTAAGTAATTGTTTCTCTGTATAAGTTAAGGAACAATGATAAGACCAAAGTTTGCCAGTGGTCTACTCTTTTTGTAAAAGGCTTGAGCTTCTGCAGATTTTGGTGTCAACAAATTTTGATTGTGGTTCTGGAGCCAAGCTCTATGGATAGTAGGAGGACTGTGTATGTATAAAAACATGGGTTTTTTGTAATTAAATGATTTTATGGTATGTGATGGTGCTATTTCTAAACTTTCTGTTGCACTCGGCAGGTATATGCATTTATTATCAAATATAAGATGATGCATTTTCTAATACCTTAATGAGACTAACAAATACAATGTACTGTCAAGTATTATGGACAAATTCTCACTGAAGGATTTGTTTTTATTTAACTATATCAATATATTTCTTTTATTGACAATGACACCAATTTTATAAAGTTAACCAATGGTAGAAATAAAATATTATTCTGAAAAACTAATATACTTATGAAAGCTTTTGACAAATCAAATAAACATATAAATAATGATCCTTCCAGTTTTAAATTACAAAATAATGGTTTTCTTTCCATCCAAAAAAGAGAAATGAAGTATATGACACAAAAATGTAAGTTTAATTTGACTTTACAGAATAGCAAGTTTTTTATGTAAACATAAATTAGTTTTTAAAAGTAGCAGCAATCCTTTTCTGGGAACAAGAAATCTACTGTTGCTTATTTCTTAGGCAAAACAGTGAGAAAAAGGAATCTGACAGTCTGTGAGACAAGAAAGAAGAGAACAGCCCGAAATTTCTCATAACTTTTAACTGCAGAGTTGGACAAGTCTGAGTTGTTGATTCTGGAAATGATCAAGGTACAAAAGCAATTTGTACCCACTCATCACCAATTTCCTATAGACTTTCATTGTGTCAGATAAAAAATAAAAAAAAAATTGAGTAGATTAGTCAAGAAAGACCCACCTGAGCAACCCAGAGAACTCTACCTTTGCCCATGGCAAAGTCTTCCACTTATATAATCTGTACATTTTGTAATTTATATAACTACACTTATCTTTGTGTATATGAACGTGTATGTGAGACAAAACATTTTTAATCACAAGTAGATCGATTGGCTAACTCAAAATCTGAAGGCACACACAAATGTGTGTTTCAATTCTAGCAGTATCAATCACTAACAATAATATTTTAGTAATGGAATTAGTAAATAATCACGTAGAGTAGCAGAAACATATGAAGATTTCTGTTCATACAATGATAATAAATGAAGAATGAAATTTCTGAATACCCATAGCAAGTAACACAAAATGGTGAAAACCTTTCTCTTTGAAGAGTCACATATTGCTTTAAAAAATTTAAACCTAGCTGCGTAATATGATAGACACGTGCATGGAACAGGAAGCCAACAGAGTCAAGCTGGCCATTTTCCCAAGTTGATATAGTTCATGAACATAATCACAGTCAAGACAAAGGTACCTCTTGCAGAGAAAAATAATCTTATCATATATGTGATTACCCAAAACAAAGTTTTAAACTGTGAAGAATTTTTCAAAATGTATATTTGCAACACTGGCTCAACATGATCTTCCCCAAAATCAAGTTTGGTAGTCAAATCAGGATGGTAACAGCAGTGTATTATAGCTACCCTTTTTTAAAATGCACTGTGCACACCAACATTGTGAAGAGTAGCATGTTAGTCAGCTTTTGTGTTGCTGGATATTATCCCTGACACTCACAACTTTTAAAGGAGACGGGGTCTCCCAGTTTGAAAGATGTCGTCCATGGTTAGCTGACTGCAGACTGGGGTGTTATTGCAGAAGCTTGTAGATGAGCAAGGATCCTTAGTTCATAGCAGCTGGGATACAGAGCAGGCAAATGGTGCTGGAGAGGAAAGAAAGAGAGATTAGGCACAGATACAAGGTTGTGCCTCTGTGAACCACACAGACAGACACACTCAGCATTGTACTCTGCCAATCCTTTGGGCCTATCTGAAAGCCAACCCAGGTAACGGTCCACCATTCCAACCCCAAAGATTAAAGCAGTGAGAGGTGTAGTCACTGCTTGCTCACTTATCTCTTATTAACGCCAACTATCTATCTATCTATCTATCTATCTATCTATCTATCTATCTATCTATCTATATTTATTTATTTGAGACGGGATCTCACTTTGTAATTCAGGCTGGCCCTGAGCTCACTATGTAGCCCAGTGAAGTCTTGAACTCAGCAATCCTCCTGCCTCTGCCTCCCATGTGCTGGGATTATAGGTGTGAGCCACCATGCCTGGCTATTAATGCCTTTTAAACATAGTAGTTAACAGAAGATTACTTGAGAAGCAAGGTTGTATATCTCTGTAAGCAGAAATAGCAATATAATTACAAGAGGAATATGTATACGAAACTGGTTAATGTAACTGAAATAAACTGCCATAAGCTGTCATATTCTGTGGTTTTTGGCAATGTCATAATTGCAGTAGTTTTACTTTTGCATATGAGCATTATGTTGTTACTTCTGATGAAATCATGAGTAGCTATCAATCCACTTTTTATAGCCTTACTGACTATAAAGCTAGAGTGAAAATGTGGTTAAGTCACACTGACCCTTAAAAATTATCTTTATAAAAGAAATAGTTCTAGGGCCGGAGGGTTAGCTCAGTGGTTCTGGCGCCTGCCTCGCAAGCGCAAGGTCCTGAATTCGATCCCCGGTAACCACATACAATGCTGGGCGTGGAGACTCACGCCCACCAATAATCAACACCACATACTACAATGCAGGGCATGGTGGCTCACACCTGTCATCCCAGCACTCGGGAGGCAGAGACGGGAGGATTGCTGAGTTCCCGGCGGCTTGCCTGGGCACCATAGTGAGCTCAGGGCCAGCCTGAACTACAAAGCGAGACCCTGTCTCAAAAAGCAAAAAATAAATAAATAAATAAATAAATAAATAAATAGTTCTAAAGTATCTTTAACCGGGAAAGAAATAGCCTTGGAATACTGTAGTCAGTGTGTTTCATGCTGTCCATTGAGTCAGATCAATGATAAAGCAGGAGGCTTTAGCTCACACACACAAAAAGAGCCACAGTCATGGTTACTTTATATTCTAATTTGAGCAGGGGGTGTTACTCGTATTTGGCCAAACCCATCTGGACTCTGCTCTGAAGCTATGCTTTTGCGTGAGATTACCATCAAAACAGTTTCAGCAAAACAACTTAACCATCCACAAGGCTGGTAGGGATCATCCAAACAGAGCCTTTGGAAGCGAGCTGGGGGTCGTCACTGTGAGGCTGGAGAACTGCCCTGGGAGCTGCCCCAACTCGCAGTGAGGGGTCTGCACTGTGAACGTGCTGCCCAGCTCCCAGGAGAACTGCAGCCTCATCCTGAGTTATGGGATCTGTCTAGCTGCTGCCTTGGGTGCCGGATCAGCGGTGACAAGAGGAGCAGCCTCTGGCCCTGGGGCGCCTTCCATTGCTCCTTCTGTTAGGAATTTGCCACTCTTTCCTTAATGATTAAGTTGCTTTACACTCTTTGCTAGATTTACTGACCATGCGCTAATGGTAAGGATATTGCTTCAGTGGTTAAATAAAGTAAAATGACAAAGAGAAGTAACTTCTCAAGAGTAGAAAATAGGGAGATGTTTAAAGACTAAGGAAGACCTGAACCTTGAGAGTCACAGCTGGATTTTAGCATAAGATAAGGGAGCGGCTAACTGCCTGGGAAAAAGTTTTAGGAATAGGGAGGGCACATTCCGTAGATCATTGGATGTTCCCTGGTAGACAAGTTTATCTCTGCATCACCTGTGAATCAAGGTTGTGACAACTGTCATTTTTTTTTTTTTTTACTACTATTTACCTTACTAATTGTAAAGATTCACACGCGGGCACTCCAGCTAGAAATACTATAAGAGAGCACTGAAAAATAAACTCGGGGCCTGCTCAGCATTGACTGAGAGCCCTCCGATCCCATTTTTCTGTCTTCTTTCTTTTCTGAGCTGCACTCCTGGACTTGGGAAACCGGCTCTTTTGTCCGCAGGCTCCGGCAAGGACTGACTCTGCCAGACAAGGAATCTCTAGGATTGAACTAAGTTTTTCCCAGGCCCCTTGCCCACCTTCAGTTCTACTCTGCAAATTTCACACTTGCTAGCTACCTTCCATTCCGCGGGACCCACCCTCTCTCTCTCCCGTGTCACAGCTTCCGTCCAGATGTCCCCTAAAGCCTCCTGAAGTCACAGGTGGGGCTTTTTCAGAGGTGGCTGGTTCTAGAATGTGTGATGACCTCACAGTGTAATTGGAGGGTGCCAGGCTTAAGGATGTGAGAGCCCCCCCCCCAGGAGAGGTAGCCCAGGGATAGACTGAGGTCCCAGACGCCTTGCCCTCGGGCCCCAGCCCCAGCTCTGCCCACAGGGCAGCTCTGCGTGCCCCTCAGCAGACCCCACCACTGGTAGCCAAGGCTCCCCCGGGAGATGTGACTATGGTGGAAGCCTCAGGCGCTTCCTCTGCGAAAGCCAAAGGACAGGAGAGTGGTCGTGTGAAAAGCGATGGGGACTCGTCCCCCAAAGGCGAAGGAGAGTCGCCCTGTGGACGGAACAGGTGAGGCAGCCGGGGTTCCGCTGCTCCTCACCACACAGGAAGAGCAGGAGCAGCGGGAGACGCGAGCCGCGGTGAGGGGGGCTCTGCCCAGGAAGGGCAGGCTGCTGCCACCCCCAGAGCCCGGAGCCAGGGGGCAGAGCCTGGTGCTGCCGCAGAGGGAGGAGACGCCGACGAGGAGGCGGGGCCCAGGCCGCAGAGCCCCCCCCCCCCCTCAGGGCCCAGAGGGTCCCTGTGCCCGCCAGCACCGTGCAGAACGAGTAGCTGGGTGGGGGCGGCGTGCGATCTCTAAGGTGAGGAAACGGTGGTGGCCTTGCGAGGTCACTGCCTGGACTGGCGCGCAGGCTGCTTCCTGCGCCAAGAAAGGAGAGGTCTTGTCGCCCCTTCCCAGCCACAGCCGCGATCCGCGATCCGCGATCCGCGATCCGCGATCCACAATCCACAATCTTTCTCCTCCTCTCTCTCCTGTGGAATCTCCTATCAGCCATCTGCGCTTCCTTTTTGGTCCAAGTTTCCCGAGTTAGGATAATGATACGAAATGCTCCCGCCACAACTAACTCCTTCCCGTTCCTTCCCCTACAGAAGGCAATTGCTGGTTCTCTCCCCCAGTTCTTTTCCAGGTAGGTTTTGTTTCTCCCACTCCCCAGATCCCTGAGCCAGAGTGGGGTGCTTAGATTCCCAAACCCTAAGTACCTGGCTTCCTCACGCTAAGTTGTTAGTCTCTTGGGCTGTGCCTAGCGGCAACTGGGCATAAAAAAAACACCACCTGGCTTGATTTTTATGAATGTTTTACTCAGGTGCAGACTTCCAGCTTGTGCATCAACTGTGCCTGTTCTTTGATTTGGTAAGCAGAAGTCAGGCTTTGGGTGGGAGGAAGGTTTGTAATGTGAAGCAACTTGTCTTTTTCTCTCCCATTGTTTTAAATAAATTTTAATAGCCAAATCCCACATTTGTACTTTTGCTTTTCTAATTGCTTGAATCATTTTTTTCCATCTTGTTTTACTGTAGCAGTTGTAAAAGGAATAAATGCTGCCCCCCAAAGAAAAAAAAAAGGTAGCCTCAATTCAATACAAAGGACAGAAATAGGCTTGTTGGTTACTTGTATATAACTGGTGCTTTGAACTTCTGTTTGTCACTTTGTTGGCTTCTTCCTGCCGTGAACTGTTTCTCCTCTGCGATGCCCTTCTGTTGTGCCATGCTGTCCTGGTGCCAGGCAACTATGAGGCAGCCAGAACTTCCAAAAACCTTTTTTCCTTTTACTTTTGGGTTTTGAGTAGTTTGTCTCAGCCAAGAGGAAAGTAAGGTACTTCCCTAACACACCTAATACATATCCTATTTGTTCTGTTTCTCTGAAGAATCTTTTCTCATGCAGCTTATATCCCTATGCTTATTTTACAAATCTGTCCTTCCTCTTATTAAATCTAAAAAATGTAAGATTCTTTTGAATGTATTATGTAAAGTGATGCTACTTATCACCCCTGAAGTTATTTTATGCACCTGCTCTGAAATCTGAGATGATGTACTTCATGGGTACCAATGAAGAAGTCGAAGACATGCATTAAATAATGTTTCTGTTCAACTGTTTTTTAAACTGAGGAAGCTTTATAAGGCTTCTTGTTTTTGTTTTATTTTCAGTACTGGGAATCAACCTTAGGACCTTGCACTTTCGAGGCAGATGCTGTGCCTCTGAGCTACATCCCCAGCCCTAAATAATGTTTCTAAAGTCTGAAGCTTGTCATTTGATTTAAAACAATGGATATTTCAACAAAGCAATTGTCCTTTGAAATTCATCAGAGTCAGACAACAATTCATATCTTACTGTGAGAGAACAGCAACACTTTTAAAAGGTTTTTTTTTTTTCATAATAAAGCGCTCTGCAGCCTTTGAATACAAATCTTTATTAAATGAGCATAAGGTACCAGACATGGTGTTGCAGTCTCTGGACAGCTGGCTTGTCTCTCCGTGATGGAGATGACTCATCACAGGCAGGCAGGAGCCTCACCTCTGGAAGGATTCATTCAACTAATTGTTCTGACGCACAAGTACAATTTAGAAGAATGTTCAGATACATTTGGTATCCTTTATGCTCTACACATTTAGAATTTCAAATCCATTTATTTGTTCTTTCAGAAAGGATAAGCTCTCCTTAGCAAAGTTTAAAAAAAAATTGTTGGGTGGCTTAACTTTTGTGACTAAAATATAGTGAGCTTTCTCTGATAAATTCATGAGAAGGATATTTCTTTTTTCTATATTTCCAAGTTTGTCATATATTCTTTTGTAATTATTCACAAAAATTAAATAGCACTATTTAAAAATAAAAGTAGAAAGGTAAACTGTCTGAAAATGAGAGAATGGATAATTTTAAATGTAATTTACATGTAATAACTCCAACTAGAGTCTCAGCAGAGACACAGTAATAATAACAAATAGTAGTATGATAGTCCTCAAGGAGTTATAAGAAAATTATCTCCACTAAAATCATTCCTGTCCAGTTTAGAAAGATATAGTCAGAAGTATTCTTTACTGTAATTCTTAGTTGGCTATCATTTTTTCTCTCACTTATCTAGTTTTATACACCTCACCTCTGCCTATAAGCATGTCCTTTCGGGATTTTTTTTTATTTTTTGTGTCCCCAAATTCAGTGAATTCTAAAAATTGGTGTCCTGGCTCAACTAGTCTTCGCTGGCTTATGCTGATGATATGGAAATACACTGTGGTCCTTGCTGCAGATTTTCTGAGGTGCTGCATGCTATCATCCATACCAAGTCAAAATCCAGGATAGAGAAACAGTTTTGTCAAACTGAGGTAGACTTTCACGGAGCAGAAGCCGGAAGTCACACTGCCTGGTGTTCTAATAAGACAGCTGTGATGTAGACAGGAGAGAAACCTCTTCTACTTCAGAACAGTATAGTACTCTTGATTGATCATCCCTTATGTAGAGTATATAGTGAATACATTAACCTTAAATGTTCTGCAAATCAAAAAGTATAAACTTATGTAGTATCTGATACAGCGCAAGTCTTGAGTAGAGAATAGTACTATTTCCAGTTTATAGACGATGACATGAGAGAATACAGAAGGAATTTATTTATGAATCTCCTGGCTAGTAAAAAAAAAAGGCCAAAATTGGAATAGAATTCTTGACAGATGTGCTTTCTAAGGTATCTTAAAGCAAAAGGACAAATGTTCAATAATTATTTTTCAAAGCTGAATTTAATTTCACTCTGTTTATAACTCTAGAACGTGTTTTTGGTCAAATTGGATACATTTTAATTTGCAAGAGAAAGAAAAATGAAATGACAATAAAAATACCATTATTTAGCAAAATGTTTCAAGGCCAACTCTCTGTGGGTTCCAAAGTCTTTAAAACAGTTTTAAGCTACTTATGCAATTATTTAAAAATATACTACAGTAAGATACATGGGACTTTTTAACTGATATACTTTAACTTTTTTTCAATATTTTTCTATAACTTCTAGAGGTAGGAAGTACAAACCTATGTTAGTAGTATGCTCTTTGAAACGTTAAAATGAAGATCACGAGGTTTAGAAAAAGACCCCGATCCCTGGAGTAGGAGACTCTCAGTGGAGAAGACGGGCAGCACAGAAAAAGAGCAGCGCGAATGTGGCACAGGCGGTGAGTTCAACAGCACGGCTTTCTCCGTGGGAAGGGGCTCACAGGGAGGGCAGCGGGCACCCGGAGTGAAAGGCTGGCGCCCTCTGCCCGTGATGCAGTCAAACACACATGGCGGAGGCCCATCCTTCCCCCGGAATTGGGAGAGGCACTCAGACTAAACTCAGCCGGGGACACACACTGGCCTGACACACCTCCTAAAGTGACATCTCGGGGTGTGCGGAGCTTGGAGCCACACCTGGAACTGTCCTAAGGACTCTAAAAGTGATAGAGACACCAAACAGCCTGGATTTTCTGACAGCCTCATTCTTAGGTAAAGAAACCGAGTCGTAAGTGTGAGTGTGAACCTATACCAAGTACTGATCCTCGTCTGGAACCGCGGTTGCCTGTCATACGAGAAAATTTTAAAAAATAAAATTAAAAAAAAAAAGAGTTTCATGCTGTCATTTTTATCAGACAGTATAAAATAATTAACTCCAGTATAAATACAACTGCAAAGAGAAATAGAACCTCTTTATGTTTGTTTGTATGTTGTGTTCTTATGCTATGTGTCAGAGAGCTTGTGTTTGAGCCTGACCATTTATGAATGCAGTATTGATTTTCTTCTTTTGGGTGTAAACATGATATGTCCTCCCACACAAATAATTATTTCATATGACTTGCTAAATTTGTGTTTCTACCAGACACATCTCACTATAACTACTCTCACTGTCAATTTATATTCGTTCCCGTCTCTTCTTTTTTACTCTTTTATAGCTTCTCAACAATTTTCCCTTTCTTTCCTTTATACATGTTACCATGAAAATCTATTCTTAAATTTTATTTCTCTTTGTGTGTGTTGGAGGAGGCATGCATATGTAAAAGCATTAATTGTTACTGTTGCTAATAAAGTCTTAACTTGTTTTACCAAGTACTTCCCCAGTAAGGATTCTCTTTTTCTTGGGTAGGAGGATCTTCTGACTTTCTGTTTCTGTTAGTCATTAAACGGATTCAATCTCCATGTAAGTCCTCAATTTTAATTCATATTTTCTTTCCTACTCTCATTTCTTTTGTTACCCTTGCATAACTTCTCAGACTTCCCTTTACACTCCCCTTGTTTCATGATCTATAAATATTGTCACTAAATTCTCTTATTTTTCTTTCTTCCTAGCCTATCTTGCAGTATTATTATTCCTTTATCTTTCCAAGGCAGTAAAAAGTAAACAACTTTTAAACTAATTTGTTATTGTATGTTGGTGTATGTTTAGTCTTTGGATGTTGAAATTGATTTTACAGTATTTGTTCTCTTCTCACAATGCACTATTAAGGATTGAACTTATTATTTTGAATGAGTTGAGTGGTTCATTTTGGCTGAAGGCCATTCCAAACCAATGGCATATTATATGATGAAAATGACTTATGGGCTGAGAATTTAGTTCAGTGGCACTGTGCCTTCCAGGCAACCTGGTCATGAGTTTGATTTAAAAAAAACAGAAAAGAAAAGGAAAGGAAAGAAAAAGACTAAAGTGATTATCATGAAATAGTGATAGAGATTTCCATCTCAACTGATCAATAAATGTCAACATAAAAATAAGAAATTATAAGAAAAGAAAGTAACAAGATCCCTCCCAAAATTCAGAACTTGACTTCACATATATCAAAATGGATGGGGGAAAAAAAGTAGATAGACTTCCCAAAAAACAATCAATTTTAAAAATTGATCCCTAAAATATAAAGAAAATCAAAGAAGATGCAATCAGCTATAACTAATTTAGGAAGATATTGCAGGATATGGAAGACCACTTCAGTATTAAGCAGGTCTTAGAAATAAAAATCTCAATAAGCTAAATTTTAAAAATAAATTGAAAGTCTTCAGAGTAAGCAAAATAATCCAAAAGAAAGGAAATCTGGACTTGAAACCAACATGGATATTTAGAACATTCAGTTAGTAATCATAAAAAAGAATGACAACAACAAAAAGCAGAATGATTAAGTCCTAACAAATCTGAAAAATAGTCAATATTATTGGCTTTGAAGAAAATGTGGTTTTATATTCTAATGGTAGAAATACCTACTCATGGAAGCAACTGCAGAAAACTTCCTGGGCCTGAAAATGAGATGCCAACCAGAGAAAAGAGCATTTGGATTCCCTGAACATGTAAGAGCAATATCTTGCTTAATTTAGTTATGGCTGATTGTATCTTCCTTGATTTTCTTTATATTTTAGGGATCAATTTTTAAAATTGATTGTCTTATGGGGATTCTGTCCACTTTAGGACACATCATCGTCAAAAAGCCAGAAATTCAAATCAAGAAAGGCTAATGAAAGCTGTTAGAAACACTAGGTCAAAAAGATCATCTGGTCAAGATCATCAGAATAACAGATTCTTGATATAAGCAGGTATGAAAGAATTGTACCTTAAGAAAGTAAAGACCAGATATGACAAATTTATAGACAACATCATTTGAATGGGTTAAAATTTAAAAATTTCCTCTAAAATTAAGTGAGAGATGAGGATAGTTACTCACTAATTTTTATGAATTTATTTCTTGAAATTTGAGACAATGCAATCAGGTAAAATAAAAGGAATATAAGTAAAAAACAAGATATCAATTTACCCCTATTTGTAAATGCTATAGTTTTTATGTAGAAGCACAAAAGGCTCCATCAGAATTTAGATTGATAAAGTCAACAAAGTAATGAGATACAAAATCAACACAAAAAATCCATAACATTTTTTAACACCAGTAATAAACCTAGTGAATAAGAAATCAGTAGGATAATTCCATTCATAATAGCTTCAAAAATATAAATAAGGTAACTAAGAATGCATCTAACCAAAAGATGAAAGATGTTTAAAATAAAAAGCACCAGAATATTGAAGAAACAGATTCCATCTCACTCCACAAAGAATGGCTGCTATTGTAAAATCAACTAGCATAAATGCTGGTGAGGCTGTGGGGAGAAAGGAACCCTTCTCCACTATTGGTGGGATTGTAGGCTTGTGCAACCATTGTGGAGATCAGTGCGGAGATTCTGCAGAAATCTAGGATTAGAGGTCCCATTGGACCCTGCTATTTCCCCTGCTAGAAATATGCCCAAAGGAATTAAAAGAATCATATTGTAAAGACATAATGCGCACTCTTGTTCATAGCAGCTCAGTTTGTGATAGCCCAATCTTGGAAATAAACCAGATGCCTATCAACTGGAGACTGGATAAAGAAGATGTGGTTTTTATTTAAAATAGCCATAAAGAATGACAAGTTTCACTCATTTACGTGCAAATAGATACATCTTGAGGACACACTAATAAGTGAAATAAATAGATCACAGATATGTAAATACCCTATCTTTTCTCCAGTATGAGAACCTGTAGATGTAAATGAATTCTAGAATGTGTGATAGTTTTTGTAAAATAGGAAATATTGAAAGGGAATATGTTGGGAGAATGTAATGAGGGGAAATAATAAATATGATTTGGAAAGAAAAAGAAATAGCATGTATATAAGGAGTTGGGTGTGGGGATGGTAGGGATATGGGTAAAAATAAGAATTAACTCATGTCATGTACTAGTACAAATTCCCTAATGTTGAGTGTGATTGTGAGCTGTATATATAATGTACCAATAAAGAATTCTATTTTTAAAAAGATTAAATAAACTGAAGAAGACACTATAAAGTGAAGAGTCTCACTTAGTCATGGAATTGAACTAACACTGGGAAAATGATCGTACTTCCAAAAGTCACCTGAATATTCAATGCATTACCAACAGCATTCTTTACAGAACAGGGGAAAAAGTGCTAAAATTCATATGAAACAACTCAGCGTACACATAGTATAAAAATAAAGAAACTAGAAAGTCAGGCCCAGAAAGTTTTCCAACAGATGACCAGAAAAAAAAAAAAAAAAAGCAATGCAGAAAACAAATCTAAAATATCAACAAGTTTTAGGTAGTAAGAATTTATTATCAAATTTCTTAGAATCTAATATGTCTATTTTTAAGATACAAAATATATAAGATACAAGAAACATGGGAATTGAGAGAACTAACAAACAGAAAATATTCCAAAGCAGATTCCTCCAAGTATTTAAAACTAATTAAAATGTTGCCATTGGGCCGGAGGGTTAGCTCAGTGGTTCCGGCGCCTGCCTTGCAAGCGCAAGGACCTGAGTTCGATCCCCGGTTACCACATATAATGCTGGGCGTGGTGGCTCACGCCTGTAATCCCAGCACTCGGGAGGCAGAGACAGGAGGATTGCTGAGTTCGCAGCGGCTTGCCTGGGCACCGTAGTGAGCTCAGGGCCAGCCTG
>PVIC010025369.1:0-25358 GCA_004025085.1 Thryonomys swinderianus
GATAAATCCTGCTTGATTGGGGTATATGATTTTCTTGATAACTCTCTGTATTCTGTTTGCAAGTATCTTATTGAGGATTTTTGCATCAATGTTCATTAGAGAGATTGGCCTGTAGTTTTCTTTTTTGGTGGGATCTTTCCCTGCCTTTGGAATCAAGGTCATGGTTGCTTCAAGTAATGATTTGGGGAGTACTGCTTCCCTTTTGATGTCATTAAAAAGATTGAGGAGTACTGGCATTAACTCTTCTTTAAAAGTTTTATAGAATTCAGCAGTGAAGCCATCAGGACCAGGGCATTTCTTTGTCGGTAGGTTTTTTGTTACAGTTTCAATTTCACAGATTGATATCAGGTTGTTTAACATTATTATATCCTCTTTGTTCAGCTTTGGAAGTTCATATGTGTCTAGGAATCTATCCATTTCCTCTAGATTTTCCATCTTTTTGGAGTACAAATTTGCAAAATATGTGTTTATTATCCTTTGGACTTCCTTTGGATCTGTGCTGAATTCCCTATTTTCATTCCTTATAGCATGGATTTGAGCCTTTTCCTTCCTTTGTTTGATAAGGTTGGCTGAGGGTCTGTCAATTTTATTTATCCTTTCAAAGAACCAACTCTTTGATTCATTGATTCTTTGTATTGTTCTCTTTGTCTCCATTGCATTAATTTCTGCTCTGATCCTAATAATTTCCTCCCTAGTATGAGCTCTGGGTTTGCCTTGTTACTCTTTTTCTAATTGTCTGAAGTTCATCATTAGATTGTTTATTTCAATTTGCTCTATTTTCTGAGTGTAGGCATTCATTGCTATGAATTTCCCTCGTAGAACTGCTTTCATTGTGTCCCATAAGTTCCTGTATGTTGTACTGGGGTTGTCATTTAGTTGTAAAAACTGTTTAATGTCTTCTTTAATTTCTTTTGTGGCCCATTGGTTGGTCAACAGAGTGTTGTTCAGTTTCCATGTGTTTATGAGGATCTTGGAATTTCTTTTACTACTCAGCTCCACTTTCAGGGCACTATTTCTGATAGTACGCAGGGGATAATTTAAATTCCTTTGCATTTACTTAAGCCTGTTCTATGAACTAGAATGTGATCTATTTTGGAGAATGATCCATGAGCAGGTGAGAAGAAGGCATACTCTGGCTTTGTAGGGTGAAATATCCTGTAGGCATCTATTAAGTCCATTTGCTTAAAAGTTTGATTTAGCTCAAGTATTTCCTTATTGATTCTTGGTCCAGTTGATCTGTTAATTTGTGATAGTGAAGTATTGAAGTCCCCTACTACTATTGTGTTCATGGTTTTCATGTCCACTAATGTTTGTTTTATGTAGTTGGGTGCATTCAAGTTTGGTGCATAAATATTTATGATTGTTATTTCTTTCTCTTGGATAGTTCCCTGTATGAGAATATAGTGACCTTCTTTATCTCTTTTAATCAGTTTGGCTTTGAACTCTATTTTATCTGCAAACAAGATAGCCACTCCTGCTTTTTAGTCATTTCCTGTGGTGTGGAGGATTGTTTTCCAACCCTTTATTTTCAGTCTATGGGTTTCCTTCTGAATTAGGTGTGTTTCCTGTATGCAGCAGATTGTAGGATCTTGCTACTAGATCCAATCTGCTAGTCTGTGTCTTTTAATTGGCCCATTGAGTCCATTGACATTAATGGTTATGACTGATATGGATATATTCAGAGCTGCCATGTTTCCCTCTTCTTGGTTTTTTTCTTCTTTGCTTTTCCCCTTTTTATTTAGTTTCTTGTTTTCCCCAGTGAGTTCACTCTCCTGGGTCTCGTGCCTATGAGATTTTCTGTGTTTTTTTTTCCAAGATATTCTTTTGAATGTTTTGGAGTGCAGGTTTCATATTTGCAAAGTTTTTCAGGTGTTCTTTATCATGGAGGTATCTTATTTCCCCGTCTATTCTGAAAGATAGTTTTGCAGGATACAACAGTCTAGGCTGGAGGTTGTTTTCCTGCAATGCTTGAAATACTTTCCTCCAGGCTCTCCTTGCACTGAGTGTTTGTGTTGAAAAATCTGCTGTGATCCTAATGGGCTTCCCTTTGTAGGTGATTTTCTTCGTTTCTCTCACTGCTTTCAGTATTTCATTCTTGTGTTGTGTATCTGGAACCTTGATAATTATATGTGTAGGTGTAGATATTTTTATGTCACGGTGTTTTGGAGTCCTATAGGCCTCTTTTATCTGCATGTTCATTTCTTTTCCTGTAAAGTTTTCTGCCATTATCTCTGACAACAGTTTTTTTTAAAATGTCTTTTGCATTGTCTCCTGCTTCCTCAGTGACTCCAATCAGTCAGTCTTATGTTATTTTTCTTTGAGTCAGCTAAAGGTGTTCGAATGATTTCTCATGGTCCCTTGCCCTTTTCCATAGATTATGTCTTTCCTGCTCATTGATTGCTATGCTGTCCTCTAGGTCTGAGATTTGGTTCTCTGCTTCATTTGTCCTACTTCTCAAGCTTTCATTCTCCTTCATCATCACCTGGAGCTCCGCTTGAAGCTGTTTAAAAGGTTCCATTGCTTCTGCTATCTTGGATTCCATCATCTCACTGATCTCTTCTTTAATGATGACTTTCACTCGACAGTGTCTCTGTTTTGATCACAGAGATGAGTTCTGATTTCCATTTTACTAGATTTGTTTTATTTACCATCTCAAAGAGTCCTGGTGTTTGAGTTTCAGTTTGCTGTATTTCTCTTTTCTCTGAATTTCCCTGTGGTGGTGATCTTTGTGTCTGTTTTTTTTTTTTTGATATTTTCTCATTTCTACTCTTTTGTTGTTACTAATGCTATTTGTTTAATTCCTTGCCTGATGACATGGCAGTGTTTGTTGCAGGTCTCTTTCTTTCTATTATCTGGGGCCCTTTGGAAGTGGCACCTTCCTGGGCTGTCCTCCTTGAATCTATAATGACCCTTGAGAGTTCTCAGTTCTGACACATATGGGAGGTATTTGAACAAAACAATCACATCGTGTTTGTTACCATTATACGACCAGTGCCAATATCAGTATTAAACACAGTAAATAAAAGGAAAAATTTTGTTAATTTCTATTCTGAAGACTTCGAGCTCATGAGTCACCTCTATGTTCATGTGAGAAAATTTAGAATTAATCAGCAATGTGTATATAACATGTAGATCGTAAATGTACCCCCAGAACCCTTTGGGAATAAAAGGTCACTGGGGAATCAGGGAGGTAGGGAGACAGAAGGAGAATGAAATAGCTTTAGTAGATTTATAAAGATCACCTAGACTTGAGAGCCTCGTATATGCCAGCAGGTAACAGGATTAAAGAGTGTATATAAAACAGTGCCAACTGTATGCTGTAAGACTGCTGGAGACTTTGCACAGCTTCTTATAATAGTACAGGAGAAGAGATAGGTCAGCCTAAGAGTCTTTTACTTCTGGATATTGGTTCTGACAGGAAGATAGGAGAGGGTGTGGGGACAAGAGGTGAATAGAGGGATCTAGGAGTAGATGGCAGAACAGAAGTTACATTCCTTTGTTTTTTTTTTTTTTTTTTTTTTATCTTGCCTGGTCTCTCAGCGCGGCTCTGGTGTGGAGGGATGCAGGAAATGGCTCCGGGCTCCTCTCCAGCGTGTGTCATCATAATTCAGCTTCGGGGTGAAGTGGGGGCCGGCTGGCAGACCACGGTCCTCTGAGCTAGGAATGGCGCCAGGGGTCTGCGACCTGAGTCCTATAGATGCAGCTCCGGGTAGGGTGGGGACCAGCTGGAGGCTGAAATCCTCCACACTGGTAATGGCGCCCGAGGTCTGCAACCTGAGTCCTATCGATGCAGCTCCCTAGAATTTGCAATTTTGTAATTAAGTCTGCCATCCCTTAATGATGTCCATCATTTTCAGGATAGAATGTAGATTCTATCACATGGCCAGTGTTCCCCTAAGCAGGCTGGAGATCTTTTCATGTGGTGGCCGAGTCTTTGTTGCCTCCTTCTATGCAATCTGCTCTTACTCTATCCCCAAGATGGCTCAGCTATTGATTACATTTCCCATCAGGGTAGGTATGGCCACATGATGAAGTTTGTGCCTTATTAAGTTAACAAGAAAGGCTTGGCTCAGGCCTCTTTACTTTTTACTTCCTTAAACTGGAACCCAGAAGTGGCTGTGACCCATCTTCAACCTGGCGGAGATATAAGAACAAGCGGGTTCCAGCTGGTCTCCTTCTCAGCAAAGCAACTGGCAGCCAAGGTCAGTCAGATAGTACATGGAAGGAACATAATCCTGTCTTAGTGAGGTCATTGCTTTTGGAGTCTTGTAATCATTTGCCATAGCCTTTGCTTTCACTAACAAGTCTGTTTTCTCCTCATGCCTTTGTCACCATCTTTCCTATTGATCCCTGTGGTCCCTTAACACCAGAGTAGGTGCCATTTCAAAATACAGCAGGCTAATTATCCTTCTATGCTTATGTTCATGCCATTCCCTCTGGCAAGGACCTTTCCTCTTCTTACTGTGTCTGAAAAAACTCCCATTAATGCCTTCAAGCTCTGGTGGGCATCAAACTCTATTTCAATCTTTCTATAAAATATGCCCCCAACCATCTACACACATGTGTACTTTTCTCTGTAAAGTATTTGTATGACCTTTAATCCTGACACATCAACCTCATTGGATTAAGAAATACCTTGGAGATTAATAAAACACACTTCTAGGTGGGTTTGAGTGGGTAATGAAAGCGTGACCTTGTTACTATACCTGATCCTTGCCCCTTCCTCTGTGGCATTGTTCACCCACTTGACTTCCCACCTGCCTTGAAGCAGCCTTGTTCCACCATGCCCTTCTGCCATGGTGTTTTTGCCTAGGTACCAGCAGACCATGAACTGAATCCCTTGAAACCATGAATTAAATTAAACCTCTTCTCCCTTATGTTAAGAGGATCAAATATTGTATCTCAGTAACAGGAGAGCTAATACAATTTACCACAAGATTCTCTGCCTTTGGTCGACCTGTCCCTTTGTGAGCATCTTGACAGCAGGGACTGTCTTATCTTTGATGTGCGGCTGGGACACAACAAATCCATCCTAAGTGAAGGGCTGAAGCTCATGCTGTTTCAAGGTTCCCTAGAGGAAATTTGCATGTATCTGCTAATATGCATATGTATTTCTAAGGTGAGCCCTCTTAACCAAAGTACTAACTGGTTCAGGGTTACAAATAACAAGCCCAAGGCTCAGAAGCAAGGGAGAAACTAGAAGATGCAGGAAGGGGTAACCAGAGAAGTCTGTTTGAGTAGAATAATGACCCCTGGAGATGTCCATGTCCTAGTCACTGGAGCCCATGGCTTTGTGCTGACAAGCTAGCTGTATGGCAAAGGGAAACAGTGAAGCAGATGCAATGAAGTTTGCTAATAAAGTGGCCTTAATATAAAGACACTACCCTTAACTATCCCAGAGAACACTGTGCAACCATTAGGGAAAGAAAAATGGATACAGAGAGATGGTAGAGTGAGAAACTCCGAGTCAGAAAATCATGAACCAAAGAAATACGAGTATCTGCAGAAGCCAGAAACAGTAGGGTCATAGGTTTCCACCCCTAGAACTCTCTAAAAGGGGAAGTAGCCTGCCAAGATCTTGACTTCAACACAGTGAAACTCTTTTTGGACTTCTGACCTCCAATACAATAAAGTGATAAATTGACATTTCTTAAAATTTGGGATATGGGTAAAAATGAGAATTAACTTGTGTCATATATTGGTATAAATTCCCCAATGTTATGTGTGATTGTGAGATGTATATAAATTGTACCAATAAAGATTTTAAAAATTTGGGTAATTGTTTCCAAAGCAATAATAAACTAATACAAGTGTTATCAACCAAATGAAGTTGGACATATTTAATGGTTCTAAACCTCAGTCTCCTCCAACAATATACAGATAATACACATTCTGAGATTTTGAGGATTAACTGAGATGTGATTATTAATTATAAAAGCTTGACAACATCTTTGTCACGTAAGGAGTGATCGGCAGTGGCTGTCATTCTCAGGAATCACAACTTCATTGGAATCTCCACTGCTCTCGCGTGGCTCCCTGGTACATCTGTTTGCCTGGTACATCTGGGCTGGAGTGGAAGGAGGAGGCGAGGTAGATAATGAAACAATAAAATATCTATTTTGGAAGTTTGCTGGCATATTTGCTTTCAGCTCTTTTGTAATGTGTCTTCTGAACTCACACAATATTCTTCACTTCCTCTGCTTTCTCTCTCTCACTTTAGGTATTAAGCTCTATTTTAAATTTAGTCATTTCCAAGTCTCCTTGGCATCGCGTAAATGTCACATCATTAAATATATATTCATGAATGCTCAAGCAAGCTGGCTTTCCTGCCAAGAAATGGGGGCCCCAGGAGGACAGGTTGGCGAGGTGACAGAAGCCCAGCTGCCCATGGACTCTGCTCTTCTTACCTATGAGGAGCCACATTTCCTCAGCTCCCAGACAGGTCTGACAAACACTTTTTCTCTTGAAATTTAAATATGATTTTATGAAAAGTCTTTCACAGACATTAAATAGTGTACACCAATTTTAGTGAATAATATCTTTACAGTGAGGAATAAAATCTCATGTGGGAATTCAGGGAAAATGCATATCAGCTTTTATGATACATAGAGCTATCTGTAACAATCTTGAATTCCAGGTTTGGTTACCACATCTATAGATCTCTGCTTTGTTTTGTTTTTGTCATCTGATGCCCTCTTATACTACTCTGTCTTCTGAAGTATGTTCCCCTTATTCTAATCAGGTGACCCTGGTAGGTGGCATACACAGAAATGGTCAAAGGAACAGCTATGGAATGCTAGCTTTGGCTGGTGACTGGTCTCATGAGTAGGCACCTGATCCAAACAGGGCTGTTTTTCATGAAGAAAATATCTCTTCTTACCCTGAAACAGATAACTGTGGAGTTTCTCAAGGCTTGGGTTCCTGCTACCGCAGGAAGTGAAGGAGGTCAAAACCCAGAAGAGGTAGGGCTAAGAAAGGAAGAGAAAAACTCGAACCCAGCTCAGTACTCCCAGCTTTAGCTATACCAACATCCCTGCTACTGCCTCCTTTTCTGCATAAGTCAGTCGCTCTTATGAGTGGGATTTCTGGCCTTACTGTAGAAAAGGCTCCACCTGAAACATATGATCATCACAAAAACACTGTCAGAAAACGACAAGCCCAGAAGTGAGGAAAATGAGGAGGGAAAAAAAAAAAAAAAAAAGGAAAATGGATAAAACAGAATCAGGGTCCCTGGACTGACATTCATCTTTGTCAGTGATATCATAGCTGCATTAGTCAGCTTTCCATCTCTGTGACAAGTAACAGGAATAATCAACTCATATGAGAAAATGTTTATTTTAGCTCAGGGTTTCAGAGACTCCAGTTCATGGTCATTTTGCTCTGCTGTTTTGGACACATCATGGCAGAACCAGTGGTGAAGGAGGTTGCTGAAGTCATGACAGCCAGGAACTGAGTGAGAGCAGGAGGAACTGGGATTCCAATACCCTTTTATAAGCAGCCCCCAGTGGCCCAACTTCCTTCCATTAAGCCCCAGCTCTTAATGGTTCCAGCAACTCCCAGTATAGCCACAGGCTGGGGACCTAGCTTTCAACACACAGCCCTTTGGAGAACATTTAATATCCAGACATAACACTAGCATTGTGGTTTCACGGTCTGCAATGTGAAGGACTATGATATTATCACTGCATACGCAATACAGTTCATTGTGGGAAGCTCACCTATGATAATAAATGTAAGCACTCGATATAAAATATTAAGCACTTCCAAATGGCACTTATTATATATAAAGCAGCATGTTTTAGAAGATTATAGATTGATTTAAAAAGAAAAGATAGAGTTTAAGTAGATGAAATCTTGAGAAAATGGTATGGAAATCACTTCACGGTTGGATCTTTAAAATATCTGAAGAATAGACTTTCTACTGAATGTCACCTGTTGGAGTACAAATATTTGAAAACATATGTACCTAAGGCAGTGTGTTAGGTAGGAATGTAGGAGAAACATGAGGCAAGGAGGCATTTGCAAGGCATTTGCTGTCTCTTAAACCCTGTGTGTCACATGCATTACCTCTCTTCATCCATGAAACAACATGAGCCCAGTGTTCCTGTCTCCGTTTTCCATTTAAGGAAAATAAGGCCCAAAGCTACTTCTCTAGAGGAAACCTTGGATTCTAAACAGGGTCACTAGATCACACTCCGGCATAATTAATACAGTTGAAATTGTAATTTGGGGGTAAAGTGAGGATATGCTTAAATGCCTTACTAAACTATAAGAACTAATTGATAAATATTTTAAAGAAAGCTACACCTTCTCTGAAACAAAAAGCGATTCCATTATGTGTAGTTTTCAGCTATATTTAAAGACTAATGCTTTAGATAATTACTAAAAAAGCTTTTTTCGCTTTTCCTAAGTGTCAAGAACTAGAAAGTGTCTTGGATTTTCCTCTGCTTAAAAGCAAATAAACTCACCTATCATTATTTGACGAATGATAGTAGAAAACAAGGCTCCTCAGGTGAGAGACAAAAAACTTTATTACTCATGGAGAATGAGTGGCCATAACTACATGTTCAGTTGTGTCTGGTAGCCCCACCCTCACTTGTGCAAGCCCTATGTGAGTGACACAGGGAACCTGCAAATATGTGCACAGGTCATGGGCTGTATCACAGGAAGGAAACGCTGCAGTTGGGAGATTCACTACAAACATATTCTTCGTCTGGAGTAAAATGTTACCTTATTCTTCAAGAGTGCCCACTACAAAATCATCTCTGAGAATGGGTCCAGGTAGAGGTGTAGCTGGGAGGTTACATTTTCGGGCTATTCCGCAAGAATATGTAGAGAGACCAGGGCTCACAGTGGATTTCTCCTTCCAGCCTCTGATCTTCTCCTTGTCTTGACACCTACTTATTTTCTCTAACTACAGTTTCATACGTTCACTCCCATTGGGATCATCCTTCCAGCCCTTTCTCCTTCTAGTTGTAGACATTGCTTACTTTATTCTCAAAGTTCTTACACACACTGACCCTGTGTGCCTACCCCTCAGCCTGGGTGTGATGTCCCTGTGAAACATTTGCATGATTAAGCTGAGCAACATCGTCCAGATGGTCTTCTTCTTACTTCAGGTGAGCTGCAGGCATGTTCTCTCATGGAATCCAGAAGACAGAAGAAGGAAAAGCTGTTTCCCTGTGTTCTCCCTGTAACTCCATCAAAAGTGGATCTAAATGCTGTCCCGGGAGGATTTCACAGATGTAAAGTACCCTATCAGTTGACTTGAAGTTCATTTAGAGATGATTCTGAGCAGCTACTGCCCACAAGACCCTCCATTCTCCTTGGATCTTCTATCCCCACAGCTGTCCGAGGACAAATTCCAATTTGTGTCCGTGAGATTCCAGCCTCCTGTGGTCCCTTCTTCCTGTCCACCCGCCCTGCAGGCTCCATAATGGGGCTTGTTTAATCACAGGTTTCCTTTGTCCTTGGTTTCTAGTGCAGCTTTGCAGATTTCCTGGATGCCATCTCTGCCCTCAGACCAAGGACGGCCAGATTTTCCCCTTGCCAAGCCTGTCTGCCTCCAGTGATGGACAGCAACCCAACTGCCAAAACAGACTGTTGTTTCTCTTACTGTTTCGTCATTGCTGAGCCCATGACCTTGACACTATTGATCCACCCTCATACTGTGTCTGCAAGACACAATAGGCCAAGGAATTTAGTGATCACTTTTGTTAATGTCAAGTCAGCATAGTGTTATTGCAAAATCATGATGCTTAAAACATCCTGCACTAGAAAGCTCTAAAAAAGTTGTTGCAAGCAAGAAAAAAAATTTGCCTTCTTCCCCCAAACAAAATTTTGGCAATTCTTTTAGTCTTGGCTAAAGCTTGTATATTTTTTGGCATAGTGTTTATTTTATAGGCTGATCATCAAATTCTGATGTGGCTATGAATAAAGATTATATAGAATATGAAAAACAAATTAAAGAGATGGCGATGGAAGACTTGCAGATTCCAAAGAACATGTGCCTGGAAGGAGAACACTTTGGCAGATGCTGTCCCTGGAAGGGAGGACAAGTTATTACCTCTTAGCATGGTTGCCCTCTGCTGCTCTAAAAGAAAAGAGAGAAATTCTTTGTGGCAAACTTGACAGTAAACCACTTCTTTTTGTGACTGTAATTTGTTCCAATATTTCTTTCAATTGGATATAAATTTATTAAGGTATTTTTAGAGGTTGATTTCACAAGTTTATTGTATCTATATCCCAACAGAGGATGCCCGTCACCTGTGTTAGTTTATTGGCACAAAGAACCCAAAATTATCTAGAGTTAGGCTCAACTCCTAATTTAATTGAATGCTGACTCTGTTTTTCTGTGAGGCACAAATCCTGACTTCTCAGAGTAACACTGGACAATTACCCAGCCAGCCTTAATTTCCCATGGCTCCTAGTCCTATATGTTCCAATTTAAGGATGATGGTATCAGCTAATGGATGCTGGCTTATGGCACGGCTTATAAGGCACTGTCTTCATGGATCCATTCCAATAATTAATCATTTCTTCTGTTTCTGGGTGACAGGAAACAGTGCTCAATGCTAAAGTTAAAAGTCCCTTGGCCTACCTCCTTCATCGCTATACAAGAGGCTTAAATGGTAGTAACATGTTAGTAGGTACTGTGTCAAAGGATAAGGCATCTGTAGGTCATGTCCAAGGGTTTGCTGATAATGAGTGTCTCTTCAGGCATATATTTACTTCTGTGAAGATGAATCATGAGATGGTGCTTTATTAGGGACTCAGAATTAGCCAATGCTGACTATCAGCCCACTGGACAAACACCAGTACAGCTGAGAAAGGAGGGTGGCAGACATCCACTGTTTCCACTTGCTTATTGACAACTTTTGCAAACCAATAGCTAAAAGCCAGGTGACAGAAGTGATTATTAATTTGCTCCATGGAAATCCCACATCCAAAGGCTCAGCTGTGATTGTCATAAGCTGATTAAGTCTGGGACAACTCACAGTTATTCTCTAAGACCCATCTGGCTTTTGCAGCAGCCAAATAGACTCGTGAAATGGAGATATGGTAGGAATGATTCTCCCTGCATCTCCCAAGTCTCTGATGATGGCATCTATCTTTGCAGTTCCTCTAGAGATGCCAGTTGCTTTGAGTGTGTTATTTTGGGGCTCCCACTGGTTCTTCCTTTCAATATATTCCCCATTTCACAATGTAGGGAACTAATGCAAACATTTTGCCAGTTGAGGTTATTGGTTCTTGCCAATAGGTTATTGGTTTGAGGGAGTGGGACAAAGAGCAAAGCATAAGAACTTAGTTATAAGGTAGATGTTTGCATGCCATGAATTACAAGTGTGATCTTTTCCTCTCTCCTCCCAAGGAGACTGACTATGTACTCCTCAAATATGGGCAACCCACCTAGAGAGGAGGCAGCATCTGTGGACTCCCTAGACTAATTACCCTATAAGTCACAATTTCAGCAGGAAACAGTCCCTTCAAATGAGATAGCTGGAGAACGTAACAAAGGTGTGTTGTGCAAAAGTTTGGGCAGACTTCCTGGAAACCACTGAGAGAGAGAAAGAGAGAGAGAGAGAGAGAGAGAGAGGGAGGGAGGGAGGGAGGGAGGGAGGGAGGGAGCGAGGGAGAGGGAGAGGGAAAGGGAGAGGGAGGGAGAGAGAGAAGCATCATGGGATCAAAAACATGATGGAGCATTTCCTGGAGCCCAAGGTTGAAGGAACAGTTAGTGGGGCCCAGAAAGAGCTGCGACCATTAGTGAAGATTGTAGCCACAGCCAACTTGGAGCCTAGCAAGGAGGCTAGGACTTGTTCTCAGGGTCTGCTCTCTGTTTTGTGCCAGAGTAAATACCTTGACCTCAGTGTGCTACTCCTCTTGCTAGTGTGATTCACTGGCCCATCCCCAAAGAGGAAAAGAGATCAATCCAAGAGGGTTATTGGTACAGCTCATGGAGGGCACAAGACTAAAATGAAATGGAGGGATGATGTAGATGATCTAGTTCATTATGTCCACCAGGGGGGCCCCTTAAGCACTCTAACTTAAGGACATGTCCCTGGGCTGCAGCACCCCTAAACACCCCTGACCCCCATAGCACTCATCATTATCTACCGTATGTAATATGCCTATATTTACACTAGAGCATAATGTCTACTTCTTGGCTAGAAAGTAAGCCATCTTGGCAAAGGTATTGGCATCTATTTTGTTTCTGGACAACTCCAAATCTGCCAAACAGGGAATGACATATAGTAAGCATTCACTTAATACATGCTGATGAATGAAAATAATAGATTGGGAATGACAGGCAAGATGTAAGAATAATGCAAATCTAACTGCTGATACATTAGAGATAAATTTCTAGTCTTCTGGCTATCTTAAGGGCTGGGGGAAGCCAAGATGTAGAAGAAGACAGAATGAGACACCAAGAGAGATATAATATATTAGAAGAAAAGAGAGACAGAGAAGACTATGATTGGCTGTTGTTTCTATAACCTCATTGGAATATCAAAGTATTGGTTATTTGAATTGAAGGTTCTCTGGAGAGAACTGGTCAGCACCTGAGACGAACCACACAGTCCACCTCAGTGATGCTGAGGTCCCTCTCCCACCAACTCTCCCTTTGGTCCCCACCTCGTTTCTGTCTCTCTTAAACTGGCTAACAGTTGTGCAGGAGGAATGGGGAGAGGAGCAAATGCATGTAAAGTTAACTGGAAGAACTTTCATTCCTTCGGCTTCCCAGATCTCCTCCTCACAACCCAAATACATTTATGCCATTAAAAAGCAAAATGATACCTCATGGTTTAGACTTCAAAAGATCGCAGATGGGGAAAGCACCTCTGTGTTTATTATGACAATTCTGAGAAGTAAGGGGGGGGCTGCTGCTCTCACCTGCCTGGCTAAACTCTCCCCTCTCTTTGGTAGGGGGTATTATGAGCTAAACTATGCCCCTTCCAGATTAATTTGTTAAGGCACTAACCTTCAATGAGGTTGCATTTGGACTTAGGGCCTTTAAATGAGGACCTAAGCATGAGGCTCCAACCCAGTATTACTAGTGTCACTGTCAGAGTGGGAGAGACACCAGGGCCTGTGCACAGAGGAGAGGCCGTGGGAGGACAGGGAGGCCATGGAGAAAGGCCTCAGGAGAGGCCAAACCTGCCAAGTCCCTATGACAGTGAGAAAATAAAAGCCAACTAAAATGTGATATCTTGTTATAGATCTCTGTCAGATGGGAATGGTAGAGCGTGGGGATGAACTCTTCTGATTACTTGTGGCCTTGTAAAATCAATACACGCCACTCCAAGTTCAAGACACCTAGGCCACCACTCACTCCTCCTCCTGGCCTCCACCATCCTCTCTTTCTTTCTCTTTCTCCCTCTCCCTCGAATTCTAGAGAGAGAGAGAGACAGAGAGACAAAGACAGAGACAGACAGAGAGACAAAAAAGTGAACATAAATCAAGTGCATGCACCAACTGCTTCTGATGAATGTAATCATTATGTAGTGTGAAACGTACAAATAAAAATGTAAAAGACCAAAAAAAGAAAAAATATACATGTATAAATATGACACGTGAATTGTGAGTCTGCGGAAGAGTTAAAAATGCTTTTGTAGTGCCGGGTGTGGTGGCTCACGCCTGTAATCCCAGCACTTGGGAGGCAGAGGCAGGAGACTTGCTGAGTTCGAGGCCTGCCTGGGCTACATAGTGAGCTCAGGGCCAGCCTGAACTGCAAAGCGAGACCCTGTCTCAAAAAAAAAAAAAAATGCTTTCGTGTTTGCACTTTGCCTTATACCTGCATTTAAAATTATTTTGCACAGTGCAAATATAAATGGGAACATTCAAGTAATAACTGAGAAGTTTAACTTTCCTTTACTTAGAATACTATTTTAAAAATAGATTTAAAAAAACCACCTTTATAAGACAAGAGAGAAACCACAGAGGAAAAGAACAAGGTCATTGAGTACCTTTAATGGTACTTTATTCCTACTTTTGGAAGAAGGGGCCCCACATTTTCCTTTTGCACTGGGCTCTGCCTGTCAGCAGCTGTTGTGCCCAGACTGTGACACCCCAGAAGACCTCCAGCATCACGCATGTAATAAACAAGGGCACTTTATTAACACAGCATGCAGCGGGTCTACCAATACCAGATTGGAGACCCAGAAGAATGGCTGGCGGCCCCTTTTAAAGGCAATTTTAGGTTACACAGAGGAAAGGGAAGGGTTATTTACAGGAAGGAATAGGGTACTTACTAGGGATTGACTAGCAATTGGATCTATCCTATTTGTCAAGTAGTCATTGGTGGAGGAGGAACAGGAAATACAGAGTCATTTTGTGGGGGGGCTACCAAGGCTGAAACAAAGGGTCTTGTTATTTTTTTAATCAAAACCCCGGAAAGGTCGCTGTTTTCTAATGACACTGTTAACTCGCTACACTCCTTAACCATTTCGGGAACTTTACACAAATGTACCCATTGTCTTTACAAATTACATATTACAATGTTACAGGATGGGTTTTTTTGTTTTGTTTTGCTTTGCTTTGTTTTACAAAATACAGAGTGTGTCCACAGCTTTTAACATCAGATGAGGGTGACTTACAGAATGAAGATTCTTTGGCCCCAACACAGCCAGCCCTGCCTTGAGTGCACGTAGCATAGCTTCATGTGGCTTTGAGACATTTCGATCATAACTTGATGAGGCTGAGAATAAGGGCTGAGAAGTTGCAGGAACATCAATAAGGGGCATGCAGGAAGTGGAAAAGCATTCAGGAAGGAAGATGGCAGCATTAGTTCATGTCTTTGGGCAATGTGCTCTGTGTAGCCTGAAAGGGACATCAGGGACAGCTTAACCAGGGACGCTTGGTGTAGAGAGCTGGGTTCTTGCCTTTAAACTACTTGGATAAGAGCAATTTAGTGCAGAGAGCTGATGTTAGAGAAAGACTCTTTTCTCTTATGATCACTGATAACCTTCTGTCTATTACTGAGTTCAATGCGGCAATATATTTGTGCAGAAAGGCTGAGCGCTCACTCTCAGGAAACCCAGGGAACAGTGTAATAGATCAATTTATTTGTCAAGCCTGGGCAGACAGAAACAATTTCCTTGGCTAGACTTAGTTAATGCAGATGGCTGATTCCTTTACCCTCTAGTGCACCTCACACCAGTCATGGACTGCCTTCCTAGGAGGATGTCACTGCTTCCCTGGAAGGCTCTGGCCTCTTTATTTATGGGCTTTCAAAGAAGAGATGAAGCAGCACATTAGAAACCTAGAAAGCTGCCGGGCGTGGTGGCTCACGCCTGTAATCCCAGCACTCGGGAGGCAAAGACAGGAGCATTGCTGAGTTTGAGGCTTGCCTGGGCTACATAGTGAGCTCAGGGCCAGCCTGAACTACAAAGCGAGACCCTGTCTCAAAAAAAAAAAAAAAAAGAACCTAGAAAAGATTAGGAAGAGATGGACATGCATGGGAAAGCCATGGGATGCTTACATGCCTGCAGTAGCCATGTTGAAGGGAGTCCTGCTTCCATTTCCTGTGTCCAGCCACACTTGCCACATGTACCTGCACATGTGAGGTCCCTGGCACAATGAAGACAAACAGGGATGCCACCAAACGCAAATTGTTTTTATGGAGAGGGGGTGGTGCTGAGACAGAGTCTTACTTTGTAATGGAGGCTGCCCTGAACTCACTACGTAGCCCAGGCTGGCCTTGAACTCTCAGCGATCCTAAAGCCTCAGCACCCTGAGTGCTGGGATTACAGGTGTGCACCACCACACCAGGTTCCAAACGGAAATTTTCAAAGCCTAAAAAGTCAGCTCCCATCTGGGATAGACCCCAGCGCGGTGCAGACAGGAAGCACATGGAGATCCAAATACGTGAGTAAAGTTCAGATAAACAAAAAGGGTTCATTGCAGCAGAAGACACAGGGCCATGAATCCCCTCCAGAACCCTCCACCTTGCTTTGAACACATGTATCCCGTTGTTCTGGCCACATCCTGGAGGAGTTCTGGAAGTCATCTTTTCTGAGTGTCTTCAGTTGTGCTGTGCTGGCTGCCTTGATGTCCTGCATTGATTCAAGTTGTTCTGGGCGATTTCTGCTAAGTAAAAGCATCACGGTGTGTTCTCATCCACCTTATTCACTGGATGCGGTACCACGTGACTTCTGGGTCTTCTTCAAAGTCAAAATCGCTATGGAAAGTCAATGTTTTGAATCGATTCAGGGCAGCAATACAGCTGTGACGACACAACCAAAGGCTAGAAACAGCAATTCCAGAACTGCTCCAGCAGGCAGCAAGAATGATGGGGTAAATGTGTTCCAGGCAAGAGGAAGGACTATGAAGAGAATTCACGGCAATGTGTTTTGTACTATAATAATTTTAAAAATGTGAACATTAACCTTGCACATAAGCCAGTTGTCCTTCATTATCATTATCTGTGCTATGCTTTTCCTGAGTTTGTTTCACCCGATGAGTTTGTTTCCACCAGCTTCACCACAACTCATGAAGATACGCTGTGCTGTGGACTTGGGTGGTGGTAACATCACTCAGTGATGGAGATTTTTCACCTTCACTATGATTCTATGGGACCATGAACCTCTGTGTGATCTATCATTGATTAAAATGGCAACAAGCAGCTGAGGACCATATTTGTCCCACTAATTACATTAGCTATTCTAACTCTTGCTAGTCACGGGCAAGAAAGGTGGGTCGAGCCTGTACTATACAGACGCAGTCTGCAGTCTATCCTCACTTCCAGCGTTCCGACAGCCTTATGCACCTTGCAGCTTGCTGACACCATGCCAATCCACCTGCACCTTTTTTTCTGTTGCTGCGCCCTCTACTAGAACACTTTCCCTACTTTCTCACCGGTTGGTGTTCATGAAACCCACTTCCTCTTCTCCTGGCCACACAGAGAAGAATCCAACTCACAGCTGCCTTTGCCCTTGAACAAAAGTGCTGAGGGCCACCTCCATGGCTGGCCTGTTAGAACCTCCCAAAGGAGCTCCTCTAAGCCAAGCTCTTCCTCTTCAAACTGGTGCGAAGGATAAAAGAGCCAAGAGAGCCATGGAAGACAGACAAAGGGCCACAAGAAGAAGGCAGTGGGTTCTCTAATTGCCCCTTGGAGGATGGTCACTTGCTGGAGAGCGGGACTCCCCAGTGTGATGCTACCCAAGAGATAAATGAGCCTTTAATATGTTTAGGTTTTATCTGTTTCAGCAGCCACTGTTGCCATAATTAACACAATTGAAATCTAACAACAGTCTCCCTCCTCTGGGGATTATGACCCAGGTGTTACCTAGATATTAAATGCTCAGTCGTCCTATAATCACTTTAGGACTCGCTCTTTCCCCTCTCCCTCTCCCTCTCCTTCTCCCTTCCCCTCCTCTCTCCCTCCCCCTCTCCCACTTCCTCTCCCTTTCCTCTTCTGTCCCCTCCTCTTGCCCTTGCCTCTGACCCTTCCTGTCTCGTTCTCTTTCTCTGTTCTTGTGTCCTAGGGATTAAATCCAAGACTATCACACTTTGAGCCACATCTCCAGTCTTTTCTTTAAAACTTAGTTTCCTGTTAAGTTGCTAAATTGTTCAGGTAGTACCTGATCTTGAAATCCTTCTGCCTCAACCTCCTAGACAGGAATACACATCAGCCTGGCTTGATATTTAATTTGACAAACTAGGATTTGCTCATGTTTAGGGGAAATGTCATAGCCCTCCTCCCACTAACATTTGTTTGCCAGAAGATTTCACATCTCCTTGTCACATCTTGCTTTGATGGTCTCTAAGTGAAGAGGGTGGAGAAGGTGATTAGTCATTCTAGGTTCTTAGAGGGCCACTGACTTTGTTCTTTGCTAGAGTCAAGTTCAGGTGTGCGTGGCAGGTGTGGTGTTTGGGATGGCTACGCCTTTCTTCACATTCCTGTTAATTCGGGCTACACTCCCATACTGTGAGGGTCCCAACATTCTGTGCTCAGGGTGCTTTGCAATACCCTGTGGGATTGAGGAAGAAGAAGAGCAGACACCCGTATCTCATGCTTTGCTCAAACTTCCAACTATCTCTGTAATCCCACCAACTTCACTCAGACTTCCTGTGTTCGAAGTCATCTTGAAAGCATGACCTCTGCTCACCTAGAAACACAGTATGTAAGTCCAGAGGAGAAAAGGGAGGCTCCCAAAGGGGTGTGATGAGGACTGTCATGAAGGAAAACCCTCATCTCCTGTGTCTTTCATGGGTGCTGTTGGTGTGGTGGCTTTTTCCGGGGTGGGGGCGGGGGGAGCCTACATCAGTGCTGAGTCATGCTCAGACCTTCACTGCCAGACACAGTCCATCTTGCAGATTAGGGGCTGGGATTCTCACACAACAAACCCCTTCTAATTACATAAGTGGGCCCCCTCTCTTCAACATCCTTGACCCATTTGCCACTGGGAAATCTCTCCTCCAGTCTCTTGTCCTTTCTTAGTCCTCTCTTTCCCCTGCCTCCTCATTTCTACAGGGATTCAGCCTATTCCCAGCCCTCTGAGTTCTTTTCTCTTGAGTGACCTTCGGATAGCCTTTGGAAGGACAAAACGTTTCCTGCTTCTTTTGTGGAACATTTTCTCCTACCATCACCTCCAACTGATCACCTGGGCAGAATTACCCATCAAGATGGTTGGCTTAACAGAACAAACGTACGAACAAAAGTTGGTTCACTTCATTAAAGAATTGGACCACCAACAGTTTCATAAGTTTTCTTCTAAGTCCTAAGTTGCAGATTTCCATTAAGTGGTTTTAGAACCCTCAGAAAGCCTTTTCCAGCCTCCTAGCTGGGCCTGGAAGCTCTTCCTCTTGCCTTCTTTAAAATCATGCACATATCATTGAATTATAATATAAATTTGGATCCATACTGTCAAAGTTAAACATCCCTGAACATGCGTTAAAGTAGTGAAAACCTATTTTATTCAGGAACTACTGACTATAGAGGAAAGAGCTAAGCTCCAGGCAGATTTGAGAACTGAGACTGTTAAAGGGATACAAGAGGAGGGGGAGAGCACAGGTACCATGGGTGAGAGAAGTGAAGAGTTACAGTGGGTTGGTCTGTGGAAACTGTAAGGCCAGTTGCATTTCTGAGCTAGCAGTCATGGAAGTCGGGATCTCATCCTCCTAAGGGGATGGAAGACAGAGGTCCCATCCTTCCTGGTCATTATCTCTACAAACAGGCTGTAGGACCCATGCGGAAGCTCTGTCAGAGTTGCAAGAGACACAAATTGAAACTAAATTTTTAAAATTTAGTTTTAATTTTAAAATACACTTTGTTATATATATTAAGCTATACAACATGCTATTGTAATACATACATTATATATAATAAAATGGTAAAAAAGTTAGCCTACAAATAAGCAACTAACTAGGGAAAGGGCCTGAGATACAGTTGGGTGATCAGTTACATGGATAAAAATGAAAATAAAGGTCAGGGATTTAGCTCAAGTGGCACCGTGCCTACTTTGGAAGCACAAGGGCCCAAGTTTGATGCTCAGTACTGCAAAATAAATGAATGAATGAATGAATGAATGAATAAATAAATAAATAAATAAATAAATAAGCAAGCAAGCAAGCAAGCAAGCAGGGGACTAAAAGAAGTCCTATTCTCCTATCGCTTCTCAGCCTTTTGGCTAAGATCAAGTGTAAGAAGTCCTATTCTTAAAACTTTGGCCCAAGAAGATAAGAAATGAAGTACTTTCCTCTAAAGGAGTTAAAGCCCCTCCCTAAATTTCTGAGTTTCAAAGAACTTAAAGAATAACTAGTTTTTCTTTAAAATCAGGGTTTCCTTTAAACTCTACATGTTGAGTAACTGGTTTAGAGAGTTGAGTTCCAATTGGTCATTTCAAAGCTATAGAACCACTTGTACAAGGTGGTGGTTACTAAGCAGTTGAGCAGTTCCTGTCCTCTGCTTGTCCAGAAGAAGTTCTGTAACCTCCCATCTGAGAGCTATTCTTCTTCGCATGTTTCTAATTAGCACGCCTCTAACTTCCTTCTTTTTGCCTGAGATTTCATTCTTGGACTTTGTGAGACAAGCGGCTTGGGTTTACAGGGTCTGTATGAAGATAGTTCTTTGGATGGTTGCTACAGTGAAGAAAATTAACTCATCTATCATCCTACATACATAATTGCCCACTTTTCCTTCTCTGGCAAGAGCAGATCTAATCACTTAGCAAAACTCCTGACTAATACATTGTCATTACCCATAGTTCTTAAGTTGTAGGTGCAGGGTGACCCAGTCTAAGCCATTTTCTGCAGAACTATAGGAAAAGGGTTCGGATTTATCAGTAGCTAGAACAAATAGTACATTTCTTGGGAGCTTTGAGCTCCATCTGGCAGGAAGCTGGGGTCATCTTGGTGATGAATGCTAGAAACCATACTAGAGATCAGTGGTCTCCTGGTATATAGGTTTGAAAATCTAGTTTAGAGGTTTGGTCTGAGTCAAACTGAGTTTTGAGTTTTACTCAAAATACGATACTCAAAATACTCAATACACAAATGAAACCGCGTTCTGGAGGAGAGGTCAGAGGTAGGCAAAGGACATGAAATGGGACCTCATAAGTTAACTTCTGCCCCCTTCCGCGTTTCATGCTCTCTTTCATCCCCATTTAAAACATTACCACGGGCCAGAGGGTTAGCTCAGTGGTTCCGGTGCCTGCCTCACAAGCTCAAGGTCCTGAGTTCAGTCCCAGTAACCACATACAATGCTGGGCGTGGAGACCCACACCCACCAGCAATCAATACCACATACCACAGTGCTGGGCGTGGTGGCTCACGCCTGTAATCCCAGCACTCAGGAGGCAGAGACAGGAGGATTGCTGAGTTCGAGGCTTGCCTGGGCTACATAGTGAGCTCAGGGCCAGCCTGAACTACAAAGCAAGACCTTGTCTCAAAAAAAAAAAAAATTACCACATGCCTTTTCTGTGTCATGCCATGCCAGGCATGGATAATTCAAGGCCGAATAAACCACCTATGCCCTGGAGACGATAGGTAGGCCATGAATACTCACACCATGGTGCTGCTCTTGTAGTATAGAAGCACACACAAGAGCCCTGTGCGGCCATGGGAAAGGACACAGTTAGTGGTGTGAGGACGTTGGAAAGGCGTCGCAGAGGGATGGTCTACAGCACCCAGATTGGCACCGGGCAGAGGGATTTCAGCAGGAGCCCAGTCTGAAAGGACACTGTGAAGCGGAAGGAACAGCAGTAGGGGCAGAAGATTTCCGGAGACAGTGGCTGCAGCAGACCCTTCCTGGCTGGAGGGAGGGCAGAGCTGGGGCTGGAAGCAGAAAGGGATGACCACTTGGGGAGAAGTGGGAGTGCTGTGCATGGATTTTCTGTTGAACAAAAGCAAATAATCGCCCCTTGTGTCATAAAGGGATGTCCAAGCAGAGATGGGACAAGGACATAGAACTAAAGCTGGAGGACTCTTAACCCTTAATTCCACCCCACCGCCCACACCAAAAATCCACGCAGCCTCTGCAGACAGAAGGTTGTGCAAGCAGTAAGCATGGATGACACAGAAGTTAGTCAGGGCATAGTGCCTGAGTCCCTATGAACGTGGGTTCCCTGAGAGAACGAGCTTCGGACACCCTTAGCACCTTTGCTAATCAAATGTTAGCTCCAAGGCTTTTTTCTTCCTTTTTTTTTGTTGACACCTTAGCATATTGGTTTTCAAACATTTTTGACCATGACTCAAAGGAAGAAATACATTTTATGCCACGACCCAGAACCCGCACAAAAATTTTACGGAGTATGACAGAGATGCACTCTGATATTTCATATCCTATTGTATTTTAATTATTTGGAAGTCAGTCACTGACCCTCTAAATCGATTTCATGACCCTCTGCTGGCTCGAAAATTCCTGCCTTCTCATACCTTTGAGGGGGAGTGGAAGTGAGGCCTGAGATTAGCGGCAAGGGACTGAATGAAAGAGCATGTCTGTGAAGACAAGGAGAAGCATGAGCAGTTACCACCATAAATTCTTAGCCTAACTGAGCCAAGAGGCTTCTCCATAAAGAATTTGTTCACTGCAAATTAGAAGACAATTTTAATGTCCAACAAAGGCTTAAAGTAGCACTGATAAAACTGTCATAAGGAAGATTTTGAGATAATAACAGTACTCCTTTAAAAAATGGTTGAGAGTTAAAGATGTGGTTTTTTAATAAAATGGAGTATTACTCTGCTATAAAGAATAATGAGATTGAATCATTTATACTCAAATGGATGTACTTCCAGGACATACTCATAAGTGAAATAAATAGGTCACAGATGTGTAAATATCATATATTTTCTATGATATGAGAAACTGAAGTTATGTGTTCTAGAATGCATGACTGATTGTGAAATAGTAAATATTGAAAGAGTAGTGGGGTTTAGGGGTAAATAATGAAGAAAGAAAAAATTTGATGGAAAGAAAAGGAAACAGTGCTTGTGTATATACAGGCGGGGGTAGGTAGGGGAGGAGGAAAAGTGAGAATTAAGTTGTGTCAAATACTGGTACAAATTCTCAATGTGGAGTGTAATTGTGATGTGTATATATAATGTACCAATAAAAAAAAGTTAAGTGGTGAAATTGGTCTGGGAGATGTGAAAATTTATATCTCAGTGTGGGTAGTCACAGTGTATAACCAAAGAGCTGAAAATGTTTCCAGGAACAAAAATCATTACATCCTTTTAAAACATAGCACAGTTTAACATATTTGATTCTGGAGACTTGTTCCCATCCGAGGGAGCACTGTCTGTGAAGTGCAGTGTAATGGGATCATATGAGACTGAGAGAGAAGAGTGCGAGGAGGCGGGTCAGTGTCCACGGGGAATTCCTTCCTTGTGAAAGCACAACCAGGCAGACTTTCTTCCCTACGTGGCAACTTGCTTCCGTGTGTGGCTGGGCAGTAAATATTGTGGGCTTTTGGGCATTGTTCTCTGTTATAAACAATCTCGCATCGCCATTGTGGAGTGTAAACACCCGAAGAGGAGACCCGGGGAATGAGCAGGCTATATCCACTTCCAATTTCCATCTTTATTTGTGGACAGTGGAACTAAATTTTATTTGATTCTCCTGTCTAAAGAAATATCCCTATCTTTTGCCAGGTTACACTCAGCTCTGGGGCTTTGGAGGCTGATGACTCCTGGGCTCACTGTCTTCCCTCCAGAGCCCACACTCCTCCACAGCACAGTACACCTTTCTGCCTTGTCTAGGACTTGGGGTGCCACCCTTTCCTCTTCTACAGTGTTTATCCGGCCATAATATCCTGAAGACCTTACCACATGTGGATTTTGGAATTTCATTCTCTTTGGTAGAACTTCCTTAGATCTATGCATGGCTGGCCAGTGCCTAATCCACCCCGGCGCTCTGGGTTCTGGAAATGACAATCAGGGGACATGATGGAGGATGAAGATGAAATCATATATGAAGAGAAATCACAGATCGGGCCGGAGGGTTAGCTCAGTGGTTCTGGCGCCTGCCTCGCAAGTGCAAGGTCCTGAGTTCGATCCCTGGTAACCACATACAATGCTGGGCGTGGAGACTCAAGCCCACCAGCCATCAATACCACACACCACAGTGCCAGGCATGGTGGCTCACGCCTGTCATCCCAGCACTCGGGAGGCAGAGACAGGAGGACTGCTGAGTTGGAGGCTTGCCTGGGCTGCATAGTGACCTTAGGGCCAGCCTGAACTACAAGGCGAGACCCTGTCTCAAAAAAAAAAAAAAAAAGAAATCACAGATCAATAAGAAAAATGTAAGTGTATAAGAAGGGTAAAAAGATAATAAATAGGCACTCAGTATATATATATGTATAGATAAAGCACAGGCAAGGCAAATAAATAGAAGGAAAAGGGCCCAACTTCAGTAGTAACAAAACCTTCTGCCTGTGTTGCTGAAGTAAAGGGGAAATTAACAGTTCTCCTGATCTATGAAGTACAAGTTGACTAAGAATTTTACAGGAGAAACTTTAACACATGCAAAGAAAATCTTCTAAAATGTGCATAACATTCACTAAGCAATTCCACTGATATTAACTTATCCCGTGGAATTAAAAAGTGGATTAAGAAAAATTTTTCTTTTAGGATATGTACAACAGAGAGTGATGGAAAATTAATGGAAATAATTTTCTTTGCAGCTCTTTAAAAAGCAAAATATGAAAATGTAATTGTTGACTGAGACAAATGACCACTAGTACATTTATAAGAAATTAGTTTATACAAATTTGTGTGCAATATTTTCATTTTTAAAAAGTTTATAAACTTTTGTATAAAATGTCAAGAATAATAAAATGTAAATATTGGTTGTATCTAAAATAGACTCACTAATGAGAAATTTGGGGTAATCTAGATAATAAAATTATTTACTTTTAAATATTTATTTAAATTTAAATTTATTTATTTAAATATTATTTAAGAAATAGTTCAGTGGCACCACCCCTGCCTGGCAAATGCAAGGTCTTGAGTTCAATCCCTGATACCAAAAACAACAAAATACAATGCCAAAAATAAATAAATAAATAAATAAACCCTAAAAAACTTGACAAACAAAAAAATTTTTAGTATTGAAAGCAAAGGTTTGAGTAACTTTTAAAATAAAGTCAGTCATTTACTTCAATCTAGCAAATATTTATTCACCAAAAGCCAAGCATAGAAACATACTTGAGAGAACTGTATTAAAATGGTAATTCACAGTTGCCTAAGTAAACATTGTGAAAATCCAATTTTTGAAAATTTGTTTTGATTTATGAATTTTGACTATCATGTCAAAGCTATTTTGGTGTTAAGTTAGGTCATATAAAAACACATTTAAAAATAAAACGACACAGTATACATACCTGTCAAAACTCATCAAATTTCACATTTAAGATCTGTGTATTTTGCTGTGTGCAATCATATTCCAAAATGTAAAGGCAGAAAAGACATAAATAAAAATGACACAAAATATCTTGCTTTTATATCTTAAAATTTAATAGATCTCTAAGCCTACAATGTAGAATTATTATAAATGCAGAAGTATTACATGCACAAAGATTTCCACTCTGTGATGGAGTGGTTGATATCAGACAAATTTCCCACTGAAAACAATGATAAAGCTGGATAGAATAAAACAATAGCAATTGTATTAAGGCATTAGGGGATTTCCTTGAGAAGGTGGAGTTTCCAAAGACAAAGTGAAGAGCCTGTAGAGAAAGGAAACCCACTGGGCTGGATTCTGTACCCCCAAGTTGTGTTTCTATGGGACTAATAATGACAAACAGAGAAGAAAGCAGCTGCTAAGTGAGCTAAAAAATAAATCAGTGGAGCCCGGGGTGGTGGCTCATGCCTGTCATCCCAGCACTCGGGAGGCAGAGACAGGAGGATTGCTGAGTTCGAGG
>PVIC010025370.1:0-25375 GCA_004025085.1 Thryonomys swinderianus
TTTCAGAGTAGAGTTCTTTCATCTCCTTTGTTAGATTGACTCCTAGATATTTCTTTTTTTTGGATGCTTCTGTGAAAGGGATTAACTCCTCAATTTTTCTTTCAGTAAGTCTGTTGTTTGTGTATAAAAAGGCTACTGAGGGCCAGAGATTTAGCTCAGTGGTTCCAGTGCCTGCCTCGCAAGCACAAGGCCCTGAGTTCGATCCCGGTAACCACATACAGTGCTGGGCGTGGTGACTCACACCCACCAGCCATCAATACCACATACCACAGTGCCGGGCATAGTGGCTCACACCTGTAAACCCAACACTCGGGAGGCAGAGACAGGAGGATTGCTGAGTTCCAGGCTTGCCTGGGCTCCATAGTGAGCTGAGGGTCAGCCTGCACTACAAAGTGAGACCCTGTCTCAAAAAAAAAAAAAAAAAAAAAAAAAAGAAATGTAACATTGAGAAACAACAAGAAATTGAGTACAGAGTAGAGAAAGCTCATGTTTACCTTAGAGGGACTTGGAGCCAAGGCCCAGCTCCTCTGTAAGCCACTCAGTGACCTTGAGCTTCACATGTAGTCCCTTAAAATCAGTTTCTTATCTGTAACATGTGGCTTTTTTTCACATCTAAGTGCTATCTGGTAAATTCTGATGAATATCATGATATTCAAGAGCTAGAGAGAAGAAAACCAGGTATCAATACTGGCCATATCCACTTTTCTCACCTTCTGAATATCTTGCATGTTAACCAGTTATGGATATGTACTGACCTGTCCTTCATAACTCAAAAAATCAGATTGTGAAATAAGCTGCATTTACTTTAAATACATAAGTATATAATTTTAGCTTTAAATTTAGTAATAATTTAAGAGTATTATTCTCTAGGATAAAAATGGGAAACATGATTTTATTAAACTTTTTAACCAACAGAATGGCTTTTGCTGGCAGCTTAGTCAATTATAAATACTTAAAATGTCAATGAAATTAAATGATTTTCTGTTTTCAGCTTTCTCCTGAGAAAGATAATTCTACTTCCACATTTGTGCTGAAGAGTAGTGTATGTAAAACATGGTCAAATTCTCAGATACAAAACATTTGTTTCATTATGTACTGAGCAAATTTTGTTACAAAACAACACTCTCAGTGTAGAGTACAGAGAAAACATAATAGAGTAGAAAATAAAGTCACTTCTGGGTCGGAGATTTAGCACAGTGGTTTCAGCATCTGCCTAGCAAGCACAAGGTTCCATCCCTGGTAACCATATACAACAATACCAGGTGTGGTGATTCATGCCCACCAGCAATCAGTACCACATACCACAAGGCCAGGTGTGGTGGCTCACACTGTAATCCCAGCACTTGAGAGGCAGAGAAAGGAGGATTGCTATGAGTTTAAGGTCAGCTGGGGCTACAGAGTGAGTTCAGGGCCAGCCTGAACTACAAAGGGAGACCCTGTCTCAAAAGAAAAAAAAAAAGCAATATTTTGCCTATGATCATTAAATGAATAATTTTAAAGGAAAAGTTTTCAGCTACGGTTAGAGAAAAGCAGCATCATGCCCCTTCTGTTATACCTCTTCTAGTTTATTTCAATCAGCTGTATGCAGATACTTGCTCCTTGGAGTCTGAGCAGATGGAAGGGGAATGCCAAAGGATTTCCACATGTGGACAGACAGGTGCTGAGACTCTTCCAGCCTCCAAGAGGACCACAGATGCTCTGGTTTTACAAAAAAAAAAAAAAAATGTTCGCATTGGAAGAATAAATAGCCTGCATAAGAGGTCTTTAATTGGGCAAGTCAGCATCCAGCCGAGTAAACCTGGGCTCCCAAGTTCATGTGCAGCAGCCAGAAGCTCATGTTGTCAAGCTTTACGCCATCGTGTGCTGGCACACCTTGGTGTGTGTGCCTGAACACACCCTTGCTGCTGACCTGCAGTGGGTTGGACTTGACCCAGGTGTCCCAGGGAGAGGAAGCTGGCTGGGCTTTGTATTAGTGCCCACCTCAGCTCACACGAGGCGCGTGAGGTCTGGAGGTCTGGAGGTCTGGAGGAAGTGTATTCTCCCCACAGTGCACCCAGCAGCAGCATCTCACTATGAACGTTGGCTTTGGTGATCATAAGGAAACTTCCAAAGGCCAGAGATGTGGGAATTCACCTGGGCCTTTCATAATTACTTACTGGAATGAAGTTCTGGAAGCAGTAGTTTTCTTGCTTGGTTTTTCTCAAAAATTGTTTTAGTGTTTGTCAGCTTTACTATTATCAGAGAACTCAATCTAAACACTATGGGTTTAATTTAAGCTAAGTCATCAAAACTTCAGTGATAAATGGTTTTTAAGCATCAGAGAAAATAATTCAGAAGCATAAGAGTAATATATACTGAGGGATTTGGGTTTGTTCTATCTAGCCATCTAACAATCATTCCTCTGTCTGTCTATCTATCATCTACCTATTTTTGCTTTTTTGAAATTGTCCTGAAATTTTTTCGCCTCTATACAGATGACCCTAGGTTATAATAAAACAATATTTAGGTTGAATGATATCTTATGACAAAGATCACTTTTTTGCTTTCTCATTTCATTAAAACGATAATAACCAATGAGTTTTTTTTTTTTTTAAGTTTTTTGAGACTAGGTCTCACTTTGTAGTTCAGGTTTGCCCTGAACTCACTGTGTAGCCCGTGATAGCCTCGAACTCACAGAAATCGTCCTGCCTCTGCCTCCCGAGTCCTGGGGTTATTGGCGTGAGACTTCACATCTGGTTTAACCAATGATGTTTGATAAATGGTATCTCCCACAATATAAAATATATAATTTAAGGCTACTATATTAAAATCCAGGAAAGTATACACAAAGCAAATCATAAATCAAATGAGAGCCGTACACTCAGCTAATCTGAAGTCCAGAGGAGAATGTAGCATTGGAGTGTCTCACGACTGGGCGCCTCACACTAACAGGCAAATCCGGAAGGGCTCTCGCGAGAGCTCTGCGAGGCGCAAGCAGACACGCTAGTGCGGCATCCGCCTCCCAGGATCCAAACCTGCGTCTAGGGCGGCAGGTTCACAGGTCCCTGGTGACCCTCCGCCCTTTAGGCTTAACAGACAGTACGTTTGTCCTTTGAATGGCATTGGAATCCCCTCCTTTATTCTCCATTTTTATCTGGCCTATTTCATTTCTCTGACTTCTCTCCCCTCTCAAATTGCTTTTCAAATGTTTTTTGTCCTTCTGGGGCTGTACAGGACCGTGTGTGGGTGGCCAGGAATATGGCGGGTGATACGCGGCCTGACCCTCCCCTCACTTGTCTTGCTCTCTCCAGCTGGATTGAGCTTGTCAGCGCTAAGATTTGCATTAATAATGTTTAAATCTGCACACAGGAATGCGTGAGTGTAAATTTCTGATTGGCACAGCGGAAGTGACGACACGCCATCAGAGCCGGAAGTGCCAACAACATTCTCCACAGGCTGCTCCTGACGCCGCGAAGTTTGTCTCTGACCTTCACTTTCTGCACTGAGAAGCTGCGACTGTTCCAGAGCCTCCGAGAGAGGAAGAGGCAGAGGGTGGGGCGCTGTCTGAGGAAAGAAGGGTCCGCGCGTGCTGTGCGATCTGATTTCAACCCAGGTAGCCAATTCCTCACGCGGTCGTCACGTCAACGGCAGATTGCAAAAGGGAATGGTCTCCTCCAGTGTTCACTCAGCCACTAAATACTCCTGGAGAACAATTGCTAAATTTATCCTAAATATGTCTGACTTACTTCAAAGGGTCTGAACCTTCAAATTCCCCGCTCTTCGACATAGGATGTCTGTTGCTTGAAAAATAGCTGGGCCGGGTGTGGTGGCTCACGTCTGTAATCCCAGCACTCGGGAGGCAGAGACAGGCAGATTGCTGAATTCGAGGTTTGCCTGGGTTGCATAGTGAGCTCAGGGCCAGCCTGAACTACAAAGTGAGACCCTGTCTCAAAAAAATAAGTAAATAAATAAAATAAAATAAAATAAAATAAAATAAAATAAAATAAAATAAAATAAAATAAAATAGTAGCTGGAAGAACTCCACATGCAATTCCTGAGACTGAAAAGCACAAGTTACATATTTTTCTCTCTCTCCTTTTTTCTCATCATGCAAAATACACAAGTGTTTTCTAATAAAGAAATTCTACTCAAATTTTTCAACTTTTCCTTTCAGAGAGCTTGCTAATTTCTCCCAGTTCTTCTGGTGAATAAGTACATCCATTCTTCTGGCCAGAGTGAAGACAGTGTGTACAGAGGATTCATGCGTATGTGAAAGATATTCCTGACAGACCAACAATTGTGGAAGACCTGTGTGTCCACGGTGAGTCAGAGGGCTGCATTTGGCCACTGTGTGTGGCAGTGACCGCAGAAGTGCTGGTCTCTTGTGAATGGAAAGTCCTTGTCCAGCTGCCAGATGTGTTCCTGGAAATGTCACATCTGGATATGGCCCCAAGAGTGTTTTCTTTACTGTATTTTATGGGTGTTTTTTTAAATTTTTTTTTAACATCTTTGCAGTACATAATGATCACACATTCGCTGAAGTGCCTTGGTCATGTATAAACCACATTTTACTCATTTTTATATCTCCTTTCCCTGTTCCCCTCCCCTGTCCTTCCATCTCTTGGTTCCCTTCCCATTTGTAAAAGATCTATCTCCTTGTTACCTCTTATCTGTCCTGTGTTTTGCTCTGTAATTATACTTCAGGATTCTTGCAGAAGAGAAAGCATGTGACGTTTAACCTTGTGTATCTGATTTATTTCACTTAATATCATGCCCTCAAGGTGCATCCATTTTCCTACAAAAGACTCAAATTTATACTTCTTTATGACAAGAGTAGTGTCCCATTATGTGTAAATACCACATTTTCTTTATCCATTCATCCGTCGATGGACACACAGGCTGCTTCCAAGTTAAACTATTATGGGTTGTGGCGTTATAAACATGGGTATGCGTGGGTCACTGTAATATGATGTTTAACATTTTGGGAAAGGTTCCTAGAAGGGGAAGGGCTGGGTTGGGTGGAATTGCTAGTTTGGGCTGTTGAGGACTCTCCACGCTGATCTCCACTGGATTGTACACCTTTGCATCTCCCCAGCCATCGGGCAGGGTTCTTTCTACCTCGTGGATGTGTGTTTGATGGCTTGTAGATGCCGGCTGTAAAGAAAAGTAGGGACCTTGTCATGTGTTTCCAGAGGAGGATGTGAGGGACCCCCAGGAGCAGGGTGGATTGTGTTGAGCGTAGGAAGCATCACAGTGCTGCGAAATGAGAACGTAAATACTCTCCCAGTGCGTTCTCTGCTTTGCAAACCACAGGTGTCTTTAAATCGCAGGTGTGGGGCCAGAGATTTAGTTCAAGTGCTACTGAGCCTGCCTTGGAAGCACAAGGGCCCAAGCTTGATCCACGGTACAGAAAGAAATAAGGCTTGAGACTTTCCTGTTGTGTGCTCTGGCTCCCTGCCCTGTACCCTCAGGGTGCAGGCCTGCAGGACGGGCTGCTAAGCCGGAAGGAGCGAGACTGGGCCTGGGCTGCCCAGCCCTTCTGCTGGGCTCCCCCATAGCTAGTGTGTCCCTGGAGCCTAAGCTGAGCCCCACAGCTCCCCTTTGCAGCCACCTTTATGCAAGTCATGGTAGTGGTTCCTCTCTTCCACTCGGGGGCAGTTACCTCCTTTCCTGGTCTCCACTGCTCTTCTGAGACCTCGGGCACTCCACCCTCTGACCTCCCCGGCACTCTTCTGACATGGTTGGCACACTGTTAACGTGTGCCACCCAGGGCAGTTGTTAGGACTCAGCACTGACTGAGCTTTCCTGCCACTGTGGGATTACGCAAGGAGGTTTGTCCCCAGGCTTGAGGGTGTACACTTCAGCCTCGGCATTGGGAGGCTGAGGCAGGAGGATGGACAGTTCAAGGTCAGCCTGGGCAACTTTGTGAGACTTTGCCTGAATATGAAAAGATGACAAAGGCTGGGGCTGTAGCAAACGGGTGGAGCAGCATAGTTGCTCGCATAGCAGGCAGGGCTGCAGCGCTGACCTGAAGGGGATCTTCAGGAGCCTTCAGAGCAGGACTCTGGGAGCAGCCCCTGGGTGGCCCGAGCTGCTTCGAGTACAGATTCTGTTTCATGCAGGGCTCAGGTACATACACGTAGCGGAGTGACGGAAACTAACACACACAACCCACTGCGCCAAAACAACCGTTAATTCTTGTTGGTTTATTTATTTTTGTTAAGTTAAGAATAAGATCTGTCTTTATGAATCATAGGGCTAAATGCTCATCACAGAGGAAAAATGAGCTGTTTCTTTGTACCTGCATCTCGATTATCAGGAGGCCCTGGCCGAGGATCTCTTTATACTGTGCCTCTTTCTCTCAGTCTCTCTCTCTCTCACACCTTGTCTCTCTCCTTTCTCTTTCTCTTCTTTTGTATTTGTTCATGTTGTGTGTAGTATGTGCAGTCTGTTTACTTTTTCCTTGCTGGTTGGTTTCCTCCCACTCGACCTCATATTCATTCTGCATCGGTGGAGGGAAAGCAGTTGTTATTTTATATGTTTTTAGTCTGTGTTGTTCAAGACTCCGTTAGCGCCACATTAGAAACTGGACTCATATGAACTTGTGCAGACTGGACGCCTGTTGTGTCTGTGGTTGGAAGTTCTGGAGATGGGGCAGAGGAGGAGCCTGGACTCGAGCTCGGTGCAGTCCCCACTGTCCGTCTCTCAGGCTTGTATGCTGCTCTCATCCCTTTGTGCTGATGACTCTCAAGCCTCCTGTGCATTCGGTGGGGGGAGTGGGGTTTGTCACAGGATCCACCTGGGGTCTGACTCCTGCCTTCTCTTGCAGCCTCTCACCAGCGTGTGAAAAATGCACAAAAATTAGTTTATTCACATTTGGCCAAATTATATGGGCCTCCAGTCACTACTGTGTCCCTCTGGAACACACAGAAGTTCTCTTTATAGAGGGGTGGGAACAAAAGCCAATAGTTCTAGGCTTTGCCCTGCAGAGAGCCCAGAAGCTGAATTCTCCTTGGGCTGAGCATTACGGTTTCTCCTGTCTGAGTGAGAAGGCTGGGGAAACAGTTGATCTTTTTTTAAAAAAAAAAAAAAAACAAAAATAAAACGTTACTTTTTAAAGATACATTTTTATCTCCCAGTTACACCATACTTTGGTCCTATGGCCTGTGGTCCTGGAGATAGGAAGTCACCTTTCTTGCTTCCTGGGTTACCCCTCTCCTCCTCACAACGCTATGGCCAGAAGAACAGGTGTCTGTCATGTCCAGGCTGAGCTCGCAAGCACAGATGGCCAGAGGAAAGGAAGGTGGAATCTAGAAGGAGCAGTGGTGGCCGAGTGCCAAGGCGTGTTGAGTTGCCACAGGGCCAGAGCCAGTCAGGGTTTTACATGACCCCACCCCCCAGCTCGGATTCCACAGTGCTGCAGGCCAGGGCTGAAGCTGGAGCTGCTGTCTGATGTCTGCTGGTGGCTGTGTAGTGATGTCCTAATGTTTCAAAGTTCAGGATGCTGTGCAGAGGAGCCCCATAGCTCTCATGGGCAGTTGAGGCAGAAGGCGAGGGGCTGGCTGTGGCCGCTCTGTTATGAGAAGCTTTCTTTTATCACAGGTTGGGGACCAAGTCCTGGGCAACCTGGCCACTGTTCTTTCCCTCCTGAGAAGCCTCGACTGAGACTCCCTTCACTCACACAAGAAATCTCTTGCGATTTGGACCTGAAAAGGGAAAGGGCAGTTCTCCTGGCCCATTTATCTTCATGTTCCTCCTAACCAAGGATCATATCAGCCCAAATTCTTCCTCAGCTAAAGTAAAATACTGAGAGAGAGGAAGGGAATCTACACACTGAACTTGTAGTAAACTCAAAACTGCTCACTTGCCTCATACTTAGTGAAGTGAGAGATGCCGTAAGTGCCATTTATGGAGTAAAGATCCAGAGTTTTTTTTTTATCACCATGTGCCACAAAACAAATTTATCATGCTATCTTTATGACAGACTCACTTAGAAAATATCCATGTAAAATATTAATTATCATATGCTGGGCACTATGGCAAGGGTATGGGAATAAATGGGCCAATAAGAGAGGGCCCCTTCCTTCATGGAACTGTGTTTTACTGCAGGAAATGAGCAGCACAAAAAATAGAGTGACAGACAATTTAAATTATCATGGATTATGAGAAGGACCAGGGTAGATAAAAGCAGACCCAGTGGGAAGGTTTCCTCAGAAAAGAGCAATTAGGAAGGGTTGGAGATTTAGCTCAGTGGTTCTGGTGCCTGCCTAGCAAACACAAGGTCCCTGGTTGGATCCCCGGTAACTACATACAATGCCGGGTGTGGTGACTCACGCCCACCAGCAATCAGTACCACATACCACAGTGCCGGGCGTGGTGGCTCACACCTGTAATCCCAGCACTCGGGAGGCAGAGACAGGAGGATTGCTGAGTTCGAGGTTTGCCTGGGTTACACAGTGAGCTCAGGGGCAGCCTGAACTGCAAAGCAAGACCCTGTCTCGTTTTAAAAAAAAAAAGGAACATCTCTAGGCTGATGAGGAGTTTTACGCTGAGACCTGATGAGACCTGAGGTTCGGTAGGAACAGAGCTGAGGAGTCCAGTGGGGCTATTCTGCACCATCGCAGTAGACTGTTCCTCTAAAAGCGAGTCCGGACTTGGGCTTGGAGAAGAGCTACCGGCTTGGGAATGTTTATATGCACACAAGACATCATGGGGTGGGATCCATGTGTAACTAAGAAACTCAGTTATGCTTTGTGTGCACTTTGCTCACATATCCTGGAGGTCGTTTTACAAGTTATTTTAATAACTGCATGCATGCAATAGTTTCATAATGTAGAATTTTCCTCTTGTGGGATTCTCCACTTGTCAGGCTTGGAACGTTGACGACTGGAGGTCGGACTTTAGGAAGTGTGGTGCCCACCTGAGCCGCAGGCCCTCCCCCCACCCACTGCTTTTCCTTCTTAAGGTGGTTAAGACCAGCACTGTGGCAGACCCGTTGCTGTGAGCAGGGTTCACGCTCACCCATTCCAGTCCTGCTAGAAAGTGACGCTCCCCGCTGTCCTTTCTCTCTGCTCCTGGAATGACAGGCTCACTGGGAGCTGCCCGCCGCCGTCCGGGCAGAGGTCGCCATCGCACCTGGTCCTACCTGCAGGGAGGAAAACATGGCGGGGAAGCCAAGCTCCGCTGCTGTAGCCCAGGGCCTGGCTGCTTATTGCCCGAGTCGAAGCTGGCACATAAGACATCGGTACTAATGGTGTGTGCCCCAGCGGCCACAAAACCCCAATGCGCGTCACACGCATCTGTCGGGGGAGCAAGTAATGAAGAAGTGTCGTTGCCGTGCTGTCTGGGGGAAGGTCTGGTGAACCTCTTTCCGCTGTTTGTCCAGGGAGAGTTTGGAGTCTCTCTGGTCTAGTTCTGACCGGAAGTGCAAAGTAGGAGCCACCTGGGGGAGACTCAGGAGCCTCGCGACAAGAAGAGCTTCCCATCAAAATGAAGGGGACACAGTGGGACCCCAGAATGCCAAGGCCGTGAAAGTCAAAGAAGAATTGCAGAGATGCGGAAATAAACGTAGGGTTGCCATCTGACCTAGACTGGGGCTGCACTGAGAAGCTCAGCTCCAAGGCCTCCGTGTTCATGGGGAATAAGGAGGGGAGAAAGCTGGGTGGACAGTGAGGGAACCACGGGCGGTGGCTTCAGCGCTTCCAACAGCAGCAGCCCGAAGGCCACTGCCAAGTTTTCCGGCCTGTGACATACCCTGAGTGTGGTTGAAGAGAGCGCAGAAAGCACTGGAGGACCGAGCGACACACCCGTGACAGTGGGGATGCAGCTATCCTCTCTGGACAGGACAGCAAGGCAGAGGCTGTCTCCTCTGGTACTGTGGCACGGGGGCAGCGCAAGGAGACAGTGATTGAAAGAATGAGAAGATCCATCTCAATAGAGGCAAGTGGCTCTCATAACTAATCAGAACCCGTTCCTGAAGTGTATCAAAGGCCACATGCTTCTCTTATAAATACTGTGCGTATAAATCCTTCTACCAGCATCATGTTTAATGATGAAGTTTGGAAGCACTACACTGAAGAGTAAGTGTGGATGTTATTTTAACCAGTATTTTTAACACTGACTTAGAAATAATCAATACAAAGAGAGAGAAAATAAAATGATTCCTTTGCAGATCAAACTATTGCCCAAACATCTAAAAGACCTAGGTGGTGTATCCAATGGGAGCTGCAAAGTTAATGTGTGCCTGGAGGTGGAGTGTTGCTGCGACAGCAGTAATCACAGGAAGCTTAAAATGAATGTAGCTGGGAATTAGTCTGAGTGTTTAGTAATGAAGAAGTATTTTTCTGTCTGGTCAAAATTTTGTAGCATTACTTTCTATATCTCCAGGAAGGAGTTCCTACTAGAGTTAACTGGAGACTTTACATAATATAAAATTGACACTGCTGTATAGATATCAAATACCTTTCCATATGTTAGAATTAGACAATTTTATGGAACAAGACCATGATATTGACCATACCTGAGACAACTGTAGAGATTTACTGATGCCTGTGATTTAGAAAATATAAAAACAAACCATAAAAACATTTAGATTGGTACCAAACATGGGTTCCACAAAGCTAAAATATCTGGACTGGTCTTAGTCCTACATCATAGTGGTGTGGAAAATGATATTCATATCAGAAAGATGGTAAATCACTGCAAAATATTGGAAGACAGATCTTTGAATTACTTAAGAAGTTTTGCTGGGGAGGAAAAATTTGGAAAACAGAATGTTAATTGTAGGCTTTGCTTGCAAATTAGCTGTCCTTGGCAAACTGTCACAAGGAGATGAGCCCTGGAAAGAACTGGCCAGTTTATGGGAGAAATAAGTGGACAAGAAAGAAGAAGTTACCAGAAATTTAGAGGGCTGCAGTGTTAAAATAGCTTACAAGTCCTGAAGCGTAGGAGTGCTATTTTAAAATGTGCCTTTGAAATATGGAGAGTTCTTCTTTATAGCAAAAGTACACATCCACGGGTAAAAGTGCACAAAGATTCAGCTAATCTTTTGCTGAATTCAGAAAGAATGCACAGAAATGCCTGCAACAACATCACCATGAGTCAAGGATGCAAAATTGAATGGCATGAAACAGACAAGTAGCACATCCACTTTTGTGACAAGTGGGGAAATTCTCTGTAAAACGACCTTCCATCCAAACTAGGTGGTGGCTGGGCTTTAAACAGAGTTTAATGTATTTCACTGCTACAAAATCTTAAGATGCACTCTCTCCATATGCTCAGCAAACCTCTAAGAAAAGCCCATAAAATGTAGTGTTGCCAACAGTTGTCACCCTGCTTCACTGTATACCAGTGTCCCACTGCAGTGCAACTGTTAACTGTTAACAGCCTTCAGGATGTTGCTTCATTGGATAGAACTTGGAAACATTGGGAGAAATTAAGACAGAAATCCTTGATCAGGAAATAGACATGAATAAAAGTTACAATATAAAATTGAAGGAAGGAAGATGCATTTTCCTGTGGCTTAGAAAATTCACAGCAAAGCAACCCTCTCTGTGACACCAGTGACAAACTGAGCACAGTGGAAAAGTGGTTCACAGGATGGAGGAGAGGGATTGAGTAAGCAGACAAAACAGAAGCAGATCTATAGGCACTCTGAACTTCAGAGTGTGTCTCACATGCTGGGCATCATTGCCGAGCTGGCCATGGCACAACATTCTGAAGGTTTACTGGGGCTAGAGCTACTCAGAGGCCACTGAGAAACCAGTACCATAAGATAAGAAAACGTCAAATACAGTGGTACCATGGTTGTGCCAGAGCTCCACTCTGGAACTTTCTCCTACCTGAACAGCAAAGCTTGAAAAAGCAATCTGCTTGAGGTTTGGCCTTCATAACTGCTTGATGGTCCGAACTGAAAAGCCCACTTGAAGAAATCTGTAGGGGCCAAGAGAGTTCCTTCTCATGGCTGGCCATGGACAGGAGGGGCAAAGCTTTAGTCTAAGTGCTGCTTTCTCCTAGGCAATATGTCCTCTTTGGCACTGGATTTTTCAAGGCTCCGAGAAAGTTAGTTGCAACAGCAGTAAAGTTAAGAGGAAAACAGAACCACAACAGAGTTAAAGCAAGCAATCATTGTAAAATTTGTTAGTCCTGGAAAAATGAATTTATAAATGTAATTTTTTGGACCTTGGAACCAATTATTTGGTTTTCTACTATTTCTTATGAGAAAAACATGTTCAGTTCTTGGAGTTTTCAGCATTTGAATGGGAATTTGGAATGAATTGAGTGTCATTTTATATAGAAATTACAAACATTTAGAAAGTAATATAGACAGCTATGTTGAGTGAACATGGCACCTGAAGTTCCCACATGCAGTAATGGCTTGAGCCAATGGCGGGCACCTATGGCATGCGTGCCATGGAGGGCTGCTGGCATCATTGAAAGGCTTGCCGTCTCTGGTCTAAGGCCTCCCGAACAACCCCTCTTGCATAAAGATGGGACCAGACCAAGAGGGCCACCTCTACAGGTCTGGAGACTGACTTGGAGCCCAGAGATGTTTGGTGAAAGTTCCCTTGGCAGCTGGGAAGGTACTGAGTGCAGGAGGGGGTGCCTCCCCTCAGCGATTCCTCTGACTTCGTGCAACCAGCAGCAGTAGCAGCAGCAGTGGCACAGAAGGCAAAGCTTTCTTCCTTCTCAGAGACAAGAAAAGTGGAGCTGCAAAGTTCTAGACCATAATGAACACGTCCAGGAAGGTGCCTGGATGGTGTGGGTGAAGGCGAGATGGTAGAGCTGCTTTGGAAAGCATAGAACATATCTTTATCTCATTCCATTCCTAGATACTCACCCAGGAAAATTGAAAATATACCCACAAAAGTGTCTTATTTTATGATAATATGAACCCAATATGCTACAGTGGAATATTACACAGCAGTATACAGGGACAAAGTGAACTGTGCATGAAGCAACACAATGGATCTAGAAGTGTTAGGTTACATGACGAAATCAATCACAAAACCACATTCAATAGGCATCTACTTATCTGGGATGGCAGAAGTGACAGAAAGCAGGTCAGTGGCTGCCTGGGACTGTGACAGAGCATGTGGTTTGAGACCAAAGAGCCCCTGGGAACATCTTAGAGCAAATGGTCTACTCAAAGCTTGATGTTGGTGATCTCTCACTCAGGTACAACTATGACTTTTCCTCATGCACGATGGAGCACTACTGTGTCAAAAAGAAGGATGGGGCTGGAGATTTGGCTCAGTGGTTCCAGCACCTGCCTCGCAAGTGCAGTGGTCCTGAGTCTGATCCCGGTAACCACATACAATGCTGGGTGTGGTGATTTACGCCCACCAGCAATCACTACCACATACCACAGTGCTGGGTGTGGTGGCTCACGCCTGTCATCCCAGCATTCGGGAGGCAGAGGCAGGAGGATTGCTGAGTTTGAGGCTTGCCTGGGCTACATAGTGAGCTTAGGCCCAGCCTGAACCACAAAGTGAGACCCTGTCTCAAAAAAAAAAAAAGAAGGATGAATTGTAGAAAAGTGGATGCACCTTGAGATTATCATTTGATTTCTCTTAACTGATGAGATAAATAAATGATAGAACAAATTAAAAGATAATAGGAAACGGGGAGATATAGATCCTTTGCAAAAGGAAGAGGACCAAGACACAGACTGAGGAGGGAGAAAAGAGAGGGGAAGGGAACATAATGAGTTGAGGTATGTTGCACGTGTGTCCGGACTCCCCGTGCACACTGGAACCATCTGGTACTGCAAACGTGGGTTAAAATGTTTTCAAAAAACCTCTTCATGATGAAAGGCCCATCTCTGCTGTCCTGTCTATACCTCTTGGTCACTTTCCATTTTAAATGTTTGTTTCCTTTTCCGGCCTCTTTTCATAAGTTGCTACTTCTTAAGAAACTGGACTGTGCTTTATTTTTGAACCTTTGCGAGCATCCAGCTAGAATCCCCAACAAAGAGAACATCAACCATGCATTTTATGTTGCAATTTCTCATTTCCCAAAGAGCAGTTTTTACTAAAGAGGCTTCTGAATTTTTTTCTCTTTTCCTTTCTTCTTAAGAAGATCCCATAAAATTGCCTTGTGTCGTGTGCACTTTTCCTGTGCTCTTTGCTAGCAGAGTCTCAAAAAATTCTTTTGAAATGGTTCATTCAAAGATGAAATATTTATATATTTTCCTTCACTCACCCTTGGGAATATGCATTTTTCTATAACATCTTGAAAGAATCTCTTTGTTAAATAACCCCCTATATATTTTGCACAGAGAGCTGTAATTGAGAAACATGAACCATTTTCTCCCATTTGTATTACCTCTTATCATCTGACCAGTATAGCCAGTGCTGCCCGGAATTACCATCCATGAATTTGAAGAGGATCATTACATTTTTCTATAAGCAATAGTGTATGCCGATTTCTCTAAACTTTCTCATAATATTCACATTGCCTTACTTCTAATTCTTCCCAAGCCTTCTTGAGCCCCTTCATATCATGAGCCATGCCTGCCTGAATGGATAATCATGGTCGTGTCTTTAATAACAGCACTCTTTCTAAGAACTCAGCAGCACAGTTTCTTGTTAATGGTGATTGGGGGAGGAACACCTTACAAACCTCCATAGCCTCTGGAAAACAATTCCTTCGAGATTAAAGATTAATTTAGACATGGTTCTCCCGCTAGTAAATTTCCTCAGGAACCATTGTTAAAAAGAGACTTCTTCAGCCCTTCCTCAGATACCAGCTTACAGAGTCTATTTCCTATGTAAACAAAGCCAAGAAGCAAGTAGAAGTTGTGGAAGGATAATGAATTGTTTTCCCTGAGCCAAAGAATAAATGAGAGTACTAGATTTGAATTCAGACCCGTTAGTTTCAAAACTTGCTTTTTATTCTGAGCCACTAAGCTACCTACTTCTCTGGTGTTCTTTAAAGAAAACAAAATCTCCAAATCTTGTTTTTGCAAGATGTTTCTAAATAACCTCAAAGGCTCGGAAAGTTGGTGTTGAGTTCCCCGCCCTCTCTGCTCAGACTTAAGGAGTACTGCAATGGGTTACACTTCCTCCTGCCCTGCTCAGGCTGGCTGCCCGTTTTCTTCCTTTGACACAGTACTTTGGAGCAATTCTCAGTTGCCAGGTCTTTGTTCTTGCAGACATCTTAAATGAATAATATTTCTCACGTGATAGCTCAGCCTTCATCCTGCCTAACCAATTCACCGTAATTCACTGGGATGCGAGGTCTCAAAAATCACTGCAAAAGTCCTTTTGTCCAAATTAGAATCCAGAGGGCCCCAGGTGAGGTGTACCTGGGGAAGAATTTGAGGCTTTTTACATCTAGACCTCTCTCCTTTCCTCAGCCCATTCTTCTCATTGATTTAGATATTGATAACTTGGTGCAGAACATAGGGGGAAGTTCTGTAGATGTTGGGAATTTTCCCTTCCATTTTGAATTTAGTTTGTTCCTCTGCCCTCAACTTCCATATTTTCTATATTTAAAAAAAAATCCTAAAGTTTCTAGAGATTTGATTAGGTTCAGACACGATGTATGTTTTCCTCCCCAAAATTCATTCAAAGCTATTGCAATGTGTTTCACATACTGGTTGCCCCATTTTTAGAGATGCAGAGACTGATAATTTTCAGGTGCTAATACCCTAATTTTTTCCCTGCCAAAATTTTCATCAATCTTATACCCTGCTGTGAGTCACTACCCAAAGGAATGAATTCATTAGCTGCTGTAAAATGGTGATTTTTCTAATTTTATCATCCCTTGCACGTGTATTAGCTACATTTCTTCTGTAGAGGCGGCCCATTCCATCAAGTAACCTTATTTATTTGTTGTGAATTGCCCTGCATGTAGGCAAATCATAATAAATGCTTAAAGTTTTCTCCTGTCATGGTCATTTTGGGGTTTTTATTCTAAAGACCTTTAGCTGTTTCTCTTACAATTATTCCAAACTTGCAGGTTGTACATATTCACTATGTTAAAATACATTAACTTTTTAATGCAGGCATTTTAGCATCTTGTGCTGATAGAAGTCTTTGTGTTACCTCCTTTGGCCCTTATTTTTAACCCATTAGTTTTTTCTTTTTAATCACATTTGTATTTCCTGGTTCACAGCTCCCAAGGTTCATCATGTCTGTTTCCTCTTTTACATCTGGAACCATCCATTATGTGAAGATTCCTAGCTCACTGCACAATTTGGGGTACAGAATCTAGGCACTGGAATGTGTATTGCTCCTGAATTGCCATGGATGTGGGTCTTTTTTAAGGACAGAACTAATAAATTATTATTATGTAAAATATAAATTTATACACGTATTTCCAACATATAGGATTTTACTTCAGTAAAGTCTAATGTAATTTTATACTTACATTTTTTTCTTGTATTAAAGCACTTGTTTTCTAACAACATTAAATACATGATGTGTCTACAGTCAAAAAGCACATAAATAGCACATTAGAGAAGCTGGTCTCATCACTGACCCTTGAATGTAGTACTCTTCCCCAAATTGTAACCATTCTGACTAGATTCATACCTTTTACTGCTCTCTCGATCTACTTATTAACCAAAGCTATGTTGCTAACTACTATTTTAATGGTATTATCACTTTTCCTTTCTATTTATTTTCTCATATGGATATATAATTTACTTTGCTAGCTAAACAGCAAGCAAACAAACTTGGTGTTTGGTTGAATCACACTGAATTTATGTTGACATGGAAAAATTGAGGTTTTTAGGCTGTAGGTCTTCCTACCCCAAATCAAGTTTTACATTGTTCTTTTTACATTTGATCTTTATATTTTTTCAACTCTAGTTTTATGTATTTTTCAGAAATATTTTATCATTTCCATCCTATAAATTTCATCCATGTCTTTTCAAGAGTAAGTTTATGTTTTGCTTTTGTTGTTTTAAAATAAGTTCCCTTCTATTATGTATTCTAATTACTTGTACTTCATAGTTATGGAGACTATCTTATTTTTCTTTGTATTATTATTTTATTTAATTGGTTTTTGCCACTGGAGTTGAACCAAGGGACTTGGGTGTGCTGAGTACAGTTTCCTCCACCACTGAGCTATGCCCCTGGCTACTCAATTTTTGTTTTTGTTTTCGATTTGGATTTTTGTGTGTGATTTTAGTAGCAATTTTTTCTTTGATTATTTTGTCTGATAAGCAATCATGTCTGTAAATTGTAATAGTTGTACTTCCTTATTTGCAATTCTTATGGGTTTGATTGCTGGTTATTCAGCATCTCCCAACGTGTGTTACAGATGGGTGGTACCATTGTTCATCCTTGTGTTTTTCAAGACTTAGGGCAATGTCTTCAATTAGTCACTCCTTTTTCAATAAACTTCAATTTTGAGGAGCCTGTGTTTGCCATACACAATGGTTACATGCCCCATGGGGGTGGAAGGTGTGTGCAACACACTTTCCTTTTGCATTTGTCCTCTGCCCGTTTCCTCTCTACTCCCTCCATTGCTGTCTCCTTCCACTTCCTGGAGACTCATCTTAATGTTTCTTTATTTTTTAGTCTTCTTTTTCTCCCCACTATTCCCCTCCCTCCTCCTCCTCTCTCTCTATGCCATGTGAAAAAGATCTTCCTACTTCTAATCTTAAGATATTGATTTGGGGATTGTTCAGGAATTATTCCTGTTTCATTGAATTTCAAATATCAGGATAGGCTTCTGATTTTTGTCTAATACCTTTTAAAAATATCTATGGGGATATTTTTCCTTCAGTTGTTTAAAACAAAAAATTATTTTGGCAGTTTTTACAAATAATGCACTATCATTTTTATTTCTAAGTGAAATCTACTTGATCACAACTTCTTTTTCATAGTAGATTATTAGGCCTTCTTTGATATTTGCATGTTTGCACCAGTGGTTACACGTGATGTGGCTGGTAAGCCTTGCTGTGCACAGGTATCCTCAGCTTTTGGCTCTATTGTTGACCTTATATTTGCAAACAAGAATATAAACAACTCTGTTGCTTTCATGTTTTCATGCACTGAACCGCTGTGGGAAGGGCTGGAGATAGCTGATCTGTAAAAGTTTAACACAACGTTTCTGTGCAGCTCTTTGAGGCAGTTTGCTTTTGCTTTCAATAGCATTTTAAATGAATGTTCCTATTCTGTCCATTGTAATGAAGTGGTTTAGTCCTTTCCAGCCCACTTGAATCATTTTAAATTAAATTACATCTTCTTACAATCCTACTTATTTTATATTTTTTCTCTCATTTTTGTACCGAATAATTTATAGTAGACTTTGCTATGTGTCAATTGCTATCACTTTCTCATCATTTCTAATTTTATACATTTAAAACTCTTGAAATACAAGTCAATAAACAGAGCTTTTTGTATAGAGCTACATTTAGATTTGTTATTTCATTTTCTAATCCTTTTTCTGCTGTAGTTTTTATTAACTACTTTGATTAATATATTTTGTTGTTTTATTTTCACCCTTAGTAGTACAGTTATTTTATGCTATGATTGTTCTCTAAGGGCAATAATAACCTTATGCCACATTCTGTAATACTAAAAAAAAATCATTATTTCTAAGAATTCTATATTTTATCTTGTATTTTCCTTTTGATTTACAAACTGTTTAATGCAGAATTTTTTTAATTTTCTCCAAGAACTCTAAATTCTACTGCTCTCTTATTTTGTTATACAGATAATAGAAAATATAATCTTCATTATTTATTATTAATTTACTAAGTTTTCTTTTAGATATTAACATACGGGAAATCTTCCTAGGTATCCCAGGAGTTTTAGCACTGAGACTGTGTCCTGTGTAAAAACTGGGAGTGATCACTGCCTGGGAGTGAAGTCCGTCCGCTTAGTCTCTGAGCAGCCCTGGCTGAAAGCAGCGGCTTAGTTCTCCTGCTCTTCATGTACGTCTGTCATTCACTTCAACCTTGTACAGTCTATTCATCCAAAGTGAGCTATCATGTTCTTGTACTGTTATATTCTCATTATATGCATAGACCCTATTATCTTTTTTTCTTGCTAAAATGCTTTCTTGTTAAAATCAGTTGTAAGTGGCAAAACACTAAGAATATGACACATTTAAAAAATCACTTTGTAATCATTTGCCTACCCCTTGGTTTTAGCTGTATGGAATCATTTTGCTCAGGGATTACTTATTGAATAGACTTGGGTTGGGCTTCACTGGTCAGTCTGAAAATATTTTTCTGTTAGAGATGAGTTCAGTGATAATCAGTCACCCAGGACACCCCCATCGTGTCTTTGAATATTGTTAATGTCACTCCACCTTCTTCTGAAAGGTTTGTATTTCTGTTGTTACTGTTGTACCAATATTTTGAGAAGGTAGGTTTCCCTGGTCTTAGACAGATGCTGGCAGCAAAGTTCTCATTCACAGGCACAGGGACCACTCGGGTATCCCTGGGGACTGGAGACGTGTTCTGTCCTTGTCTGGCTGTTCCTCAGCAGTAAGCGTGTCCACGAAGAACCCTGTGTGCAGCCCCATCATACAGTCATAGAAGTTCACTGACTACCCCTGCCTAGTGCGCACTTTTAGTTCCAAGTTTCGGATTTTGCTGCCCCAGAGTCCTCTGGAATCTGCCCTCACTCTGTCCTCACTGGAGCATGACTTCTCCTTGTTCCAGTCCCTGTGACGCTCCCTTGGTTTCTGTCGGGAGTGGCTTTTCTTCATGGGGATGTCCCATCTCCTGGTGGGGGGCACCGAGGTGGTTTTCACACACACGGAGCATGGGGTATCTTTCTACACTTTAGCTGACCATTTTCAAATCCGCAAGCCTAAATTTGCCCCCAGGATAGGGTTGTCTCCTGTGGCTGGTGATTTCTTGGTTCCCAAGGCTGGCAGAAAGCATTCCTGGACCTCTTGTTTCCCACAGCCCCTTGCCCAGTTCTTGCGTGGCAGAGGTGGCTATGGATCTGCTGTTGCAGACATCCTCAAGCCTAGTGCACTTGAAGGGGATAGTGCCCCCCCCACATGTTACCTTCATGATTTCTGTGGCTTGTAGGGGTTTGTCTATCACAACAATATCCCACAAAGTAGTGTCTTATAGCACTTTCAGGCAGTTATTCAACATTTGAGGAATTAGGCCTGGAGGCAAAGATGGGTTCCCCGAAGGACAGAGAGCTCATCTTGAATTCTCTGTCAACTCACTGTGTACGGATCCATAGGTGAGTCTGCCTGGAGTGAAGGCGTTGAGCAAGTGCAGGCCCCTCACCCGCTCCTTCAAATGACATTGGGAAAGAGGCTATGCCTAGAAGTTGAGTAGAATACAGTTATTCTTAAATTCATAATACACATTTTAGGGCATGCCATAAATCTCATACATCTTTAATGAAAATACTAAACAGCCTCACAAATCATGTGTATGCATGTGCTTGTGTGTGTTTATTTACATTTTTTTATTTTATAATATTCTTTCTAAACTGTTGGTGTTTGCTTGGGGGAAGTAATCTCTGAGAGAGCCTTCTAAAAATATAATTACTCTAAAAATTTTTATATGAATACTTAGGGGACTGGGATTGAGTGGGTGGTCCCTAAACACAGGTTCTTGGGCAAGTTTCACAATGTGTAATTGATTTTATTAGCCAGCTAAGGGTACTTTTACAATGTAGTATTAGGTAGTTATTTGTGTAATATCTAAGCAATAAAGAGGACAGAAATAAAGAAATCAAAATCATTGGGTATAAAACAAAATTAAAAAGAAATGTTCAGAATGTTTAGTTTTTTAAATCCAATGAGAAATTACCAGAATTCTCATTGTTACAAGGCTTAAAAGCGAGAGGTGATATTTTCTTTTTCTTTAAAAACATAGTCTTTGTTTCTCATGGCAGAAAATCCTAGTTTGTTGGGAAGGTTTTGAGGGAGTCTTTAGAAGAAGATGACAAAATAAAAGGCTTTTCAGGGGCCTGTGGGAAGGCAGGACTTGTCTTGAGATGGAATTTGGAACACAATAGTTCCCTGAACAAACTGTCACTCAGTTTCCAAGGTGGAATTTAAATAACCCCATTGTTTTCTAAGAACTCCTACTTTGACCACTTTATTCTGCAGAATTACAACTGCATTGATTCACTTATGAGGCATTTACTTTCGAGATCCCTTATTATGTTTTCCTGCAGGGGCTTCTTCTCTTCCTTATCAAAATAATGAATTCTATAAGGAAAAATTCTGGGTCAAGGAATTTAATTTGACTTTCCGAAGAGCAAACTCTAAAATATAAATCCCGCCATATGTTAATGTGGCATAAGATTGCAAAAACTAAATAAGACATGCTAGCCAGGGAAAATTGGAAGTCCTCCTATATTAAGTAAAAAGACTTTAGCAACAGTTACTGAGGCACATAGAACAGAATAACTTGATTAGTTAAAAAGAAGAAATGCACATCAAGCATTAATACCTAGCTCAATATCCTTAGAGCAAAAGAGTTGAGCCCAATTAGCTGATGCTGTTTGGGCACTTCAGAAAGGCCCAAGGAGCAGTGCAAGGCCTGGTGTGGGGACGAGGAGAGGAGAGCACCCCTCTCCCGCAGGTGCTCTTCGTTGTTCTACTCTGTGTATTTTTATGTTGTTAAGGAGGGTTCAGAGCATAGCAGTGAAATGTATACTAGTGTTCCCTCTATTTTAAAGTGGAAATATGTTCAAGAAAGGGAGGTATTTTGGCCACAGTCACACCACTGACACACAGGGAGGCACCGTAGTCAGTGTGACACAACCAGAGTGGTCACAGGTCCATTTTCACACTCAGTGCGCCACATTCTCCTGTGCAAGAAGAGAAACCAAAGGGAACTTGCCCATTTACTTTCTTTTATTGAATTCTTTATTGGTACATTTTATATACAGTTCACAATCACACTCAACATTGGGGAATTTGTACCCATTTACTTTAAAGGTGCTTGTTTTCCATCCTTATGGGCAGCAGTCATTTTATATGATTTTTGAGGTACACATATTAACATCCCACATAGTGAATAATACATAAAATGAGGAGCAGGTTTGCCTGTTGCTGTGAACTTTGTCATTTCGTTTAGTAGTCTGCCTATCTCTAACATCTATTTTCCATCTATATCTCTGTTTTTCTCTAAATGAGTATGTCCAAAGAACTCAACACAATTGCCCAATGCAGCATTATGCAGCACCTTGGAGTTTACTCTTTTTTTTAAATTGAATTTTTTATTGGTATATTTTATAGACAGCTCACAATCACACTCAACATTGGGGAATTTGTACCAGTATATGACATGAGTTAATTCCCATTTTTACCCATATCCCTACCCACCCCACAACTCCCTACCCTCTATATACATGTGCTTTCTTTTTCTTTTCAAATCATATTTATTCTTTGCCCTCATTACTTTCCCCTACCACATTCTCTTTGAATATTTCCTATTTCACAAAATCTATCATGAATCAAACCTTACTATTTGAAGAAAAGCTTACTGGGTAAGGTTGATGTTATCAAGTTTTCATTTTTTCCTGTAAAGGACCACAGAGTGGATGTCTTGGTCTTTGTGATCTGTGTGGCTGGTGGACCTCTGTCACTGCAGCATTAAGTGAGCCACAGATACTGTGGAAATAAATCTATTTAAAAATTAGTGTTTCCCTGAATCATGCCTTTGGCGGTTTTCTTCTCTTTCCTCTTCCAAGAGTTTTATAGTTTTGCGTTTTTATTTAGAAGTATGAATTAGATTGAGTGAAAGGTCTGTGTTGTGATTCGTTTTTCTGTGAATGTATGTCCATTTATTCTAGCACTGTTTATTGATAAAATGATGTTTTCTCCATTGAATCGCTTTTACTTTACTCTCAAAATAGAGTGACTATATTTTTGAGGGTCTTTTTGCTGGGTTGTCTGTTCTGTTGCATTTTTTTTTCTTTTTTGAGACAAGGTCTCCCTATGTAGTTCAGGCTGACCCTGAGCTCACTATGTAGCCCAGGGTGGCCTCGAACTCAGCAATCCTCCTGCCTCTGGCTCCCTGCCATCTGGGATGACAGGCATGAACCACCACACTCAGCATTGTGGTATGTGGTACTGATTGCTGGTAGATGTGAGTCACCATGCCCAGTATTATTGTATGTGGTTACTGGGAATAGAACCAGGGACCTTTTGGTTGCTAGGCAGGCATGGAACCACTGAGCTAAATCTTCGGTCTTTTTTTTTTTTTCCACAATATGTAACGACTTTATCTATGTGCTTATTTATCTATTTATTTATCTTATTTATTTATCTATTTATCTGTGTGCTTATTTCACCAATATTGTGCTGTTTTGATTAATGTGTCTTTAGAATAAGACTTGAAGTTTTATTATAGATAGATAAGCTAGACTTCTTGCAGCCAGAGAGGGTGGCCCTTGAAAAGCTCACAAGAAAAAAGACCTTCACTAAAGTCATTGCCATCAAAGGAGAAAACTATCCCTTCCAGATAGCAGTGACTGATAGGCCTCAATCTCCTCCTGAGAAGGAAGTTTAAGATCTTGGTCCACCCCTTCCCCAGGAACAGTGATTGCAAGGCCCCCTGGGTGGAAGGGCAGGACCTTAATCCACCTCTCCTGACACAGGACTCCTAATTGAAAGTCCTTGTGTGCTTGCTAAGTGACTTGATTTCTCATTGGATCCCCATCTAGTCAGTATTACCTAAGCAATTATACTTGTAGTCTTATTGGTTGATTGTGGTTTTGTCCATTTTGTGATTTCTTATTGTACCAATATTACCTAAGTAACTATACTTGCAATATTCCTGGTTGTCTATAGTTTTGTCCTACCTTGAACCCACCTCACCTAGTGGCTTTGCTTCATAAAAACCCATTGAAAAGTCAGGTGAGTGTGTCTCCCATTTTCTAGGTTCCCTTTTTTCTCTCTTAGGCAGAAACTTTCTTCCTCAATACAGTTTTCCTACTCTTAATCTCTGTCATTCCTAAAATCCATTCTTCAGTTTTAGAGAACACAAACTCTCATTTCAGATATCTAACAAGTAGAGAGCTAGACTTGCTCCCCTGCGTCAGTTTGATAGTGTCAGTCCAAAAGAAATGCTCCAGTCCTTCAATATTGAGTTAGCTATTTTGTTCCCCTACATGTTAATGTTAGAAGATTGTTAATATCCACAAGATAACTTTGTGGCAGTTTGATACCTTACTGAATCTGTAGATAAAGTTGAAAAGATTGCATATCTTATCAACACTGACCTTTTCTATCCATGAAAGTGGACTATCTCCTCATTCATTTGGCTCTTCGTTGATTCTTTTCATCAAAATTTTATAATTTAATTTTTAATGTAGAGTTTGCTAAACTTCTAATTTAATGCTCAGTTTTGGATGTATAAATAGAAATAGTGTGTTTTGTATCAAATTCTACTTTATTGCTATTATATTGACAAATGATTGACTTTTATACCTTAATCTTAAATCCTTATTGTAATCACTAACTAATTTTATTTTCCTCCCTGCTTCTTTCATGTTTTTCATGTAAACAGTGTTGCCTGCTAAGATATTTTTAGAACTTCTTTGCCATTTCACATACTTTTACTCTGTTTTCTAGTGTTACTGCATTAGCTAGAACTTGGCAATAATAGCTTTAATAGAGAGAAATCATCTAGCTTCTTACTATTGGGGATATGTTTCTTATTGATATTTTTGGAGATAATATTTATAAGGATGAGAATGTTGTTCTCTATTCCTAGCTTGCTGAGAATCAGGACTTTTAAAAAATAATGTATTAGTGCTTAATCTTGCCAGATGTGTTCTTCTCACCTACTGATATCATCATGCAACTTTTATTATTGATTTCATTAATGTCACAATTTAATTTAATTTATTCTCATATTTGAACCAGTCTTGCTTACCTTGAATAATCATTTATGACAGCCCAATTATTATTTTTCATTTCTGAATTGACCTGTTAAGATTTTGTTGAGAATTTCTGACTCTATCTACATGAAAAATATTGGTTTACAGCAGTGATGTTGTCTCTTTTACACTGTTCCATGATAGCAAACAGCCCACTGTGGTACATATACTGTGCCTTCACCACCACTGGCCTATCATTCTAATGACCATGGTTTGAGACATAATTGTTAAGATATTATTCAGGCTATTCCATTTACATTGCATTGAGTGTTCGAAGGCTGAACATGTAGCTTGTCTTTTATTTTCTGCTAAAGAATGCTATGCTTTTTTTTTTTTTTTTTTGCTTTTTGGAGACAGGGTCTCACTTTGTAGTTCAGGCTGGCCCTGAGCTCACTATGGTGCCCAGGCAAGCCGCCGCGAACTCAGCAATCCTCCTGTCTCTGCCTCCCGAGTGCTGGGATTACAGGTGTGAGCCACCACGCCCAGCATTATATGTGGTAACCGGGGATCGAACTCAGGTCCTTGCGCTTGCAAGGCAGGCGCCGGAACCACTGAGCTAACCC
>PVIC010025371.1:0-25331 GCA_004025085.1 Thryonomys swinderianus
AATCAGAGATTATATGCTTCTTGACAGAACACATCACACATGTGAAATAATTTCAAAAAAAAAAAACAGCCAAATCTGATAAGCTTCTAGATCTTCAGACCAATTTATAGAACTGCAGAAAAATACATTCAGTTACACAATGAGGACACATAAGTAAAATCCAGGCTGAGAATTCTACATGCCAAATTATCTGGTTGCTCTCATAAATAAACTGCACACACAAAAAAGTGCAAAATATAGAGAACTTCTAACTGATAAAAAACTTAAGACATATATTGAAACTATAACCATTAAGGTGCATGTTTGTATAAGATTATAAAGGAAATAATAAATATGCAATAACTGTAAATCAGGATGGTGATTGTTTTAGAGGGATGGAAGGACTGAAATTGAGGCTTCTGAAGTAATGGCAATTATCTTTTCTAATAGTATGGTTCCCCATAGGAGGGAGGCCAAAGGTTTTTGAGGTGGAAACTTAGGAGCATTCATACAAACTACTGGTTACAAAAGTGGAGTAGTCAAGGGCCGGAGTGTTAGCTCAGTGGTTCCGGTGCCTGCCTCGCAAGCACAAGGTCCTGAGTTCGATCCCCGGTAACCACATACAATGCTGGGCGTGGAGACTCTTGCCCACCAACAATCAATACCACATACCCCACATACCACAGTGCCGGGCATGGTGGCTTACGCCTGTAATCCCAGCACTTGGAAGGCAGAGGCAGGAGGATTGCTGAGTTCAAAGCTTGCCTAGGCTACATAGTGAGCTCAGAGCCAGCCTGAACTACAAAGCAAGACCCTGTCTCAAAAAAAAAAAAAGGTGGAGTAGTCAAAACAAGTAACCTAACCAAGAATCTCACATAATCTCACAATATTTCTTATTTTCATACATTGATGATTAAACCTGGATCTTCTGTATAAAATATATTTTTCACCGGGCATGGTGACTCACACCTATAATCCCAGCACTCAGGAGGCAGAGGCAGGAGGATCGCTGAGTTTGAGGTTTGCATGGGCTACATACTGAGCTCAGGGCCAGTCTAAACTACAAAGCGAGACCCTGTCTCCACAAAATACTATACATATATTATATATATACATATATTATATATACACGTATATATTATATTATACATACCACATATAATACTATAGTATATACAATATATAATATTATATATAATGGTATTATATATTTTCTTAAAGCAGAACCGAATTCTTTCTAGAAATTTACAACCTAATAACTTCATGTAAATAAGCATAATTAACATTTAAATTAATTTCAGAGGTAACATTGGATCTCTACAACTTTTCACAAGGTCTAACATAGTTACTTAAAATTATCTCATAAACTAAGCAAAGCCTGTACATATCTATACACATACTATTAAGTAAATCCTCCATTTACCAAGCAATTTTCATTGTTCTGTGAAAACACGTATTCTCCACAAAACTCCAATTTGCTTATTTATCTAGAATGAAAAAGCCAACATAAGGCATTCCTCAGCCCAATGCCTTGTGAGGCTGAATTGCACATCCATGGAAATGGTCCTGGATGTCATATTAAAAAATGCATTCTTGCCAGCATTTGTTCCTGGTTAATTTCGAGATAGCAGCCATTCTTTGTGGAGTGAGATAAGAATCTCAGTGTTGTTTTCATCTGCCTCTCTCAAATGACCAGTGATGGTGAACACTTCTTCATATGCTTCTTAGCTGCTTTTACTTCTTCCTCTGAGAAGTGTCTATTCATTTCAGATGCTCATTTTTTAACTGAGTCTTTAATGGGGGAGTGATTTTTTTTTTTAAGGAAAATGGAACCCTTCTCCACTGTTGGTAGGAATGCAGACTGGTGCAACCACTATGGAGATCAGTGTTGAGATTCCTCAAAAGATTAGGATTAGAGGTCCCATCTGACCCTGCTATTCCCCTGTTACGTATACAGATGAAAGAATTAAAACATTCATTTCACAGCAACATATGTGCACATATGTTTATAGCAGCTCAGTTTGTGAAGCTACATCCTGGAAACAACCCGAATGCCCATCAACTAGAAAATGGATAAAGATATGCATTTTTAAATAAAATGGAGTGTTACTCAGCCATAAAGAATTGTAAGTTTGGGGCCAGAGATTTAGCTCAGTGGTCCGCACCTGCCTCACAAGCGCAAGGTCCTGAGTTCGATCCTGGTAACCACATACAATGCTGGCCGTGGTGACTCACGCCCACCAGCCATCAATACCACATACCACTGTGCCAGGCGTGGTGGCTCACAGCTGTAATCCCAGCACTCGGGAGGCAGAGGCAGGAGGATTACTGAGTTCGAGGCTTGCCTGGGCTACATAGTGAGCTCAGGGCCAGCCTGAACTACAAAGCAAGACCCTGTCTCAAAAAAAAAAAAAAAAAAAAAAAAAAGAATGGCAAGTTTGAGTCCTTTATACTCAAATGGATGTACTTGGAGGACAAACTCGTGAAATAAATAGATCACAGATGTGTAAATACCTTTTCTCTAGTATGGGAAACTGAAGATATAAATGAGTTCTAGAATGTATGACAGATATGAAATAGAAAATTCTTAAAGGGAATGGGGGGTTAACAAAGAGAAAGAAACAAATGTGTTAGTAAAAACAAGGAAACAAAGCTTGTTTATATAGGGGGTGGGCAAGTTGTAGGGTGGTCCGGGAAATGGGAAAAAAAGAATTAAGTCATGTCATATACTGGTACAAATTCTCAATGTTGCATGTGATCATGTGTATATAAAATGTACCAATAAAATCAATTTTTAAAAAATGGATTCTCTGGTGGGATGCAGTTTAGTGGTAGTGCACATATTTAGCATATCTAAGGTCCAGGGCTCTACTTCTAGCAACACAAAAATTATTTTTACTAAAGCGAAGAGGAGCACATGAAGGAAGGAGGGAGAGAAGGAAGAAGCCAGGGAGGGAGTAACTAGAAATGATAGCAGAATGGTAGCTACCAAAAGATGGACAGGGAGAATAAGAAATGGAGAGATGTTTAAAGGACACAAAATTTCACTTAGGAAGAGTAAGTTTTAATAGATTTATTGCATAGCATAATGACTTTGGTTAATAACACTGATAATTTCAAAATAGCTGAGATTTTAAATGCTATTACAAAACAGTAAGTACAATGGAGATGGATGCTAATTAGCTTTAATCATTCCACAATACATTAAAACATGTTGTACCCCCATCAATGTAGTCAATTACTTTTTTTTTTTTTTGAGACAGGGTCTCGCTTTGTAGTTCAGGCTGGCCCTGAGCTCACTATGGAGCCCTGGCAAGCCTTGAACTCAGCAATCCTCTTGTCTCTGCCTCCCGAGTGCTGGGATGACAGGCATGAGCCACCACACCCCACACTGTGTGTGGTATGTGGTATTGATTGCTGGTGGGCTTGAGTCACCACGCCCAGCATTACATGTGGTTACCGGATGGAACTCAGGGCCTTGCACTTGCGAGGCAGGCACCAGAACCACTGAGCTCAATCTCCAGCCCAGTAGTCAACTACTTTTTAAAAGCTAAAATCTAATTCTAATATTGTACTTCCTTTTACCTTACTTTAAGTCTTAAAACTTCTCCAACCTGACTTCTGTTTAGGGTTAAGCTCAAGCCCTCTAAAATTAAAAATGAGTTAGTCAACCCAACAGGAGACAATGACACAGTTATTCACATTTTCAGTGAGTATTGCTTTGGTACTTCTCATAAAGATATCTTTAGGGCCGGAGGGTTAGCTCAGTGGTTCCAGCTCCTGCTGTGCAAGGTCCTGAGTTCGATCCCCAGTAACCACAAACAATGCTGGGCATGGAGACTCACGCCCACCAGCAATCAATACCACATACCACAGTGCCGGGTATGGTGGCTCATGCCTGTAATCCCAGCACTCGGGAGGCAGAGACAGGAGGATTGCTGAGTTCAAGGCTTGCCTGGGCTATGCAGTGAGCTCAGGGTCAGCCTGAACTACAAAGTGAGACTGTCTAAAAAAAATTACAGATACTTACTTTTTAAAAAATTGTAAATGACACTGTTAAATATAACATATAAAGCGTTTCCAGGATAGCAGAGGTTCCAATATATCAGATTTTTACAGTAAGTGTTAAATGTTTCACCATAATACCCACAGCAAATGGAAAAGAGAATACCCCCCACAGTGACATTTAATATGGCTAATACTTGGTAATATTAATAACTGTAAATAATATCTACAGATATCTGGTGGTGTATTAGTTGTGAGATGACTAGTTGCCTCACATATACATAGCTACCACAGAAAAGCTAACTACAGGCCTAAAATACCAAAACTAAGCCAAGAGCAATGGTGCACACCTATAACCTCAGCACTTGGGAGGCAGCAAGAGAAGCACCTTACGTTCAACACCAGCCTGGAGTACACTTTAAGTTGAAGGCCACCCTGAACTGCACAGCCAGACCCTGCCTCAGAGAAATCAAACTAAAAATAAAATACCAAAACAAGGCAAACACACGAAAACTTCAGATGAGTGCAAATTATGAATATATACTTATGTTCAACTCCAGAATTTGTAAAGCTGATCCTGTATAAGACTCCATTAATAATTCGAGCAAGATTGAACTCAACAGAAAGTTCACAATTTTCATTATAATCCTGCAGATTATAATGCAGGATTAGTCCCAATGCAGATTAGTCCCAAGATCAAGAAGAAAAAACAGATCTGAGGTGTCCCTCCTGCAAGCTTTAGAATTAAAACATTCCAAAGAAAAATATGAGCTGGATTCCAATCAACCAAAAGTCACAAAATACAGAAGGGCAGCCAAGAATATTTTGAGAAATAACAAGTAGTAAATTCAAGTGATTAATGACCACTATCTAAGCCACCTACTCGTGGCATATTTAGTCACAAGGCTCATACAGATCTAACTGAAGTCATCTAGTGATAAAATGATGGTTTTCTAGGGATGGTTTAAGTTGGCTGTTAAATATTCTGTGATAGAAATAGCTGGCTGTCCATATGTTTGACACAATAAAATATTCAAGGACAATTGTCTTTTATATTCTCTCTCAAAACTCTACTTTGGGGGGGGTAAAACAAGAACTCATGTAGTTCAGACTAGCCTTGAACTCATAGTGATCTCCTGCCTCTGCCTCCCAAGTGCTAAAATTACAGGTCTGCTCCACCACACCCAGCTCAAAATCCTACAATTGAGTCATATGTATAAATATGACAAAAAAAGTCATATATTTCTTCTAACTTGAACAGTACATTAGGCTGAAAATCGTACAAGTCAAAAATGGAACATTTCTTCTCTTATAAAAATGTCTCTGCCATCTCCAAATAGAATCTTACTGGGCCCCTAGCAATTTTTCAAAAACCAAAATCTTGGGCCGGAGGGTTAGTTCAGTGGTTCTGGCGCCTGCCTCGCAAGCGCAACGTCCTGATTCTGATCCCCGGTAACCATATACAATGCTGGCCGTGGAGACTCACGCCCACCAGCAATCAATACCACATACCACATACCACAGTGCCGGGTGTGGTAGCTCACAACTGTAATCCCTGCACTCAGGAGGCAGACAGGAGGATTGCCGAGTTCGAGGCTTGCCTGGGCTACATAGTGAGCTCAGGGCCAGCCTTAACTACAAAGCGAGACCCTGTCTCAAAAAAAAAAAAAAAAAACAAGACCTAGGGCTTGGGATGTAGCTCAGTGCTAGAGTGCTTGCCTAGCATGCATGAAGACCCTGATTCTGCTACAGTGCCATAAAGTAAAGTACAGTGATACACATCTGTAAACCCAAGGAAGGAAAAGGAATGCTTGAGCACAAGAGTTCATTCAATGCAGTCCTGGCAACACAGAAAGAGAGCTCCCCCCAAACAAATCTCTTTCCCACATAATATACATTGCTTCTACTATCAAATTCTCCTCCTCTCCACCATTTTTTGCATAGTTCATCTTTCTAAGTACTGCAATTCCTATCAAAGTATGTACACACTCCAATATTCTTTCAGGGAACCCAGTTTTTAAAAAGTTACAACTGAGCTGGTGTTGTAACTTAGTGTAGAGTACTTGTCTAACATCTTCTATGAAACTCCTTACTTATCGCCGGGCGTGGTGGCTCACGCCTGTAATCCCAGCACTCGGGAGGCAGAGACAGGAGGATTGCTGAGTTCGAGGCTTGCCTGGGCTACAAAGTGAGCTCAGGGCCAGCTGGAACTACAAAGCGAGACCCTGTCTCAAAAAAAAAAAAAAAATTTTGAAAACTCCTTACTTATCTAAGATATGCAAGGCTCCAGGTTCACTCCTCAGTACTGAGGAAAAGAAAAAAGTGGTTAAACACTTTCACTAGAAGATAGCCTCTTTAATAAATGGTGCTGGAAAAACTGACTTTCCACATGCCAAAGAAAAAAATTAATACCTATAACCTTCATTTCATTTTTCTCCACTTCATTTGAAAATGGACAAATACCAATAATCACAAATAGAATAATCAGTTTACTTCTCAGATTCGCCAATTATAGTTCACATTTCTTTTCTTCTCTTACTATATTACAGTTTTTGCTAATCTATTTAAAAGTTTCTAATACCATAACACTTCAACCTTAACTATTAGCAGTATTCCCTTCAAATGATACTTTCTCCTATACAACCTCCAGACCATTATCACATCCAGCAAATTTAACATTGGTTCAATGTCATTATCTAATATCCATATTCGATTCAAACGGACACAACAATGTCCTTTACAGCTTTTTCAAACCCCAGAATCCTGCCAAGTTTTCACATCGCATTTGAGTGTCAAGTCTGTTTAATCTTCTTTAATAGTACTATCTTATTATTTTTTGTATTTGATTTGAATTTTTCCCTAACATTTGACTAATTCCCACTATCTCAGTAGCATTCTGGATGTGGCTTACTGTTTTATCATGACTAATGTCAAGGTTAAACAGTTTAAACTATATTCCACACAGAAAGTTCTGAATATACATTTGTTGAACTAGTAAGAGATAGAATTCTCCACAGTAATATATACTGAAATACAGTACTTAATTCTTAAGATGAACAGCTGACATATTTACTGATGCTAACTCAAAATGAAGTGAGTTATTAGGATCCAAAACTATATTATAGATGAGTATGTTCTGAAATTACACTAGTATTTTTAGTATTAGCTAAGTACTTTTAACCAGGGCTGCATAGTCTACCTTTCTAAGGATGGAGAATTCATGAAATGGTATCAAAAAAATGCTTAGCCTAAAAGCCAATGGAAAAGCTCAAGTATTATTAACAATCTTAAAACTCATGTGAAGACAAGAAAAATGTTTTCTTCTCAATGGAACTTAGTTTGTTTCTATGGTTAAAGCATCTCAATATTTTAAAACTGTAATTCTAAATAAACAAAAAAACACTCTCCTCGGAGTAGGAAAGCGGTACATGTTGCAAACACTTCCCAAAGGCTGAAAGCTCAAGATGGTAAGACCCAGTTTGGGCTCAAGAAACTTTGAAATCAGGAGAAAACTGGGTTTTCAGAAGTTTAGAGTCCAGTGCTAGGAGTACTGCTCAGTGGTACAGCACACACTTAACATGCACAAAGCTATGTTTCCCCAGCACCCACCCAAAAGGAGCTATAACTAGACTCTAAGCAAAGTAATTGAAGCATAAAAAATAATTAAGTGGGAATGGTATTATACAACTGTAATCCATCTACTCAAGAGGCTAAAGTAGGAGGAAGATTATAAAGTTGAGCCCAGCCTATGAAATTTAGCAAGATTCTTTATCAAAATTAAAAAATGAAAAGGGTTGGGAACTAGTTCAATATTCCCTGGGTTCAATTCCCAGGACCCCCACATACACTTACCTAAAAGATTATAATCATTCCTGCTACCTACACACGTTCATAAAAAGGATCTGCTTAAAGGTCTATTGTGGCACTTCACCTCTTCATTTGAAAGGCAGTGTAATAGTTCACAGTGAACAGAAGCTATATAATACAAAATTCGTCAACTTTATCCTCACCCCTTTTTCCCCTAAAAGCATCCACAAAAGCACTTACCTCATCCATTTTTCTAAGGACATGCCTCTTCTCTCCAGTATTAGAGAGATCTCATATCCTCAAGCATCTCACTTCGTCAACACTCTCCCTTCCTTTATTTTAAATTCCCTCCAACTCTCTTTGGTGCAAACCTGCCATAATCAAAATCAAATTTAAACAAACAAAACCAACAAAATACTTACACATGCTTTTCCATTTTTCGACTCTGCCTCGAAAGCTGACTTTTGTCCCAATCACTATTAACAACTACATCAAAGGTCTCTGAATGACCAAATACTAGAGAACATTTTAATTTCACTTCTTACTGTATTCAATCTTTGCATAATAACTGATGACTGTGACCTCTTTCTTTAAATTTTTTTCTCTTAGTTTCTTCCACCCACAGAATGTGATTCTCACTCCCTCTGGCCATTCCAGTTTCCTATATTGCTGGCTGCTTCCTTCTCTTACAATTCTAAATACTGGAGTTGTCTAGGGTCCCCTCCTCTCGTTCTATGTATTTTGCTCATCTCAAGCACTCACGTTCTGCTACTGCTTCACCTAATATTTTCTGACAATTTCTAAATCTCTTATTTCCACCCCCATCCTATCTTGAAAGCTTCAGATCCTCATTTTTAATTGCCCACTCTCTACCTGGCTTCTAACACCTTTAACATAACTAACAATCAAATTGTTGAAACTTGTCCTTTCCTCCAGTATTCCCTTTGATAATGCCATTATTATTTGACCATTTCTCAAGGTAGAAATTTATATATGCATCTATCCAAGACTGCTACACAGAGAGGAGTATCAGCAGTCATTAGGAAGAAATTATTAGAGAAAATACTGAGGCACCTTTTATTTCTCCTACATCACCACCAAATGGTTGCAGGAAAGAGGGGGTTACACAGTAACTAAGTCAGGTTCATCTTATTATCCAAAGTAAAAAATCAAAGTAAGGCCGGGCGTGGTGGCTCACGCCTGTAATCCTAGCACTCGGGAGGCAGAGGCAGGAGGATTGCTGAGTTCAAGGCTTGCCTGGGCTACATAGTGAGCTTAGAGACAGCCTCAACTACAAAGTGAGACCCTGTCTCAAAAAAAAAAAAATCAAAGTAAATCCTGTTCTACCTAACAACAAACCCACAAAATTAGAGCCCAGTATCAACTGTTAAATATTTTCTGTTACACATTCTTTTTGAAAAAAAAGTCAATTCTTTTTTCAAAACTCCCTCAAAAATAACAAACTACTTAGAAATAAATATAACAACAAAAATATTAAAAATAAATGGGCATAGTGGCACTCCCCTATAATTCCAACAGTCCAGAGGATGAGGCAGAAGAAACCCAAGTTCAGGCCAGAGATTTAGCTCAGTGGTTCCTGCGCCTACCTAGCAAGCCCAAGGTCCCTGGTTCAATCCCTGGTAACCACATACAATACGAGAAATCAGTATCAAACACCATAATGCTGGGCATGGTGGCTCACGCCTAAAATTCCAGCACTCAGTAGGCAGAGACAAGAGGACTGCCGAGTTTGAGGCTTGCCTGGACTGCATATTGAGCCCAGGGCCAGCCTGAAAGCGAGACCCTATCTCAAAAAAAAAAAAAAAAAAAAAAAAGAATCCCAACTTCAAGCCCAGGCAACTTAGTGCTTTAAAAAGCTCCTGTCTCAAAAGGAAGAAAACAAAAAGTGCAGGAGCTATAGCTCAGTGAGTTCAACACTCTGCCACAAGGAATCAATCAAGCAAACAAATGGATAAATGCAAAACTTTATACAACAGTATCAGAGAAACTAAATAGACATAGACTCACTCCCATTCTCATAGATGTCAATAATGTTAAAATAGTAAATCTCGGGCTGGAGGGTTAGCTCAGTGGTTCCGGCGCCTGCCTCGCAAGCACAAGGTCCTGAGTTCAATCCCCGGTAACCACATATAATGCTGGGCATGGAGACACGCCCACCAACAATCAACACCGCATACCACAATGCCGGGCGTGGTGGCTCACGCCTGTAATCCCAGCACTCGGGAGGCAGAGACAGGAGGATTGCTGAGTTCGCGGCGGCTTGCCTGGGCACCATAGTGAGCTCAGGGCCAGCCTGAACTACAAAGTGAGACCCTGTCTCAAAAAGCAAAAAAAAAAATAGTAAATCTCTGCAAATCAATCCAAAGACTGTACAGAAACAATATCTACCAAAGCCTCAGCTGTGTATTTTTGCAGACTAGAAAGAATGATCCTAGGGCTGAGGATTTAGCTCAAGTGGTACCGCGCCAACCTTGGATGCACAAGGGCTGGAGTTTGATCCCCAGCACAAAAAAAAAAAAAAAAAAAAATGATCCTAATAATCCCATGAAAAAAATCATGGAACCCAAATAGCTAAGCAATCTTCAAAAAGAACAAAACATGGCTTAAACTGCTTAATTTCAAAATCTATGATGAATCAACAGTAATCAGACATTATCTTACAGTCATACAGACTAGGCAATAAATAAATTTAGGAATCCAGAATCCCTTACATGTATGGTCAATTGATTTTATTTTACAAAACTACCAAAACAATTCAATGGGCAAAAACCATCAGTACTGGGAAACTGGTTTCTTATGCCGGAGGGTTAGCTCAGCGGTTCCAGCACCTGCCTCGCAAGTGCAAGGTCCTGAGTTCGATCCCCAGTGACCACATACAATGTTGGGTGTGGAGACTCTGCCCACCAGCAATCAATACCACATACCACAGTGCCAGGCATGGTGGTTCACGCCTGTAATCCCAGCACTCGGGAGGCAGAGACAGGAGGATTGCTGAGTTCAAGGCTTGCCTGGGCTACATAGTGAGCTCAGGGCCAGCCTGAACTACAAAGCGAGACCCTGTCTCAAAAAAAAAAAAAATGGATTATACATTCTGTAAGTAAGCACTAAAACTATAAAGTTCTTAGATTCATAGGAATAAATGTTTCCTTGATAGGTGATGGTTTATCAGAAATAGCAAAAGCACAAGCCAAAGGACCTGGGGTGTTACTCAGTGGTAGAGCATTACCTAGCAACCATGAAGCCCTGGATTTGAGTTCCAGTGGGCGCAAAGGATAAAAGAGTAGCACAAACAAGAAAGGAATAAAACAACTTCATAAGCATTAAAAACTTCTAGTCAAGTGCAATATACACCTATAATCTCAACTACTTAGGAGGCTGATGCAGGAAGGTCACAAATTCAAGGCCAGCAGGAACAATTTAAGTGAGACCCTGTCTCAAAAAATAAAAATGGCTTGTGGAAATAATTCAACAGTGGAACACTTGCTTAGCATTTGAGAGGCTGTAGATTCAATCCCCTGTACCACACCCAAAAACGGGAGGGGGTAGTGTTGTCTCAAAGAGTGGAGTCTCCAAATATGTTGTACAAATCACCAATAAGTAAATGGAAATATGTTCAACTTTATTAGCCATCAGGGAAATGCAAGTCAAAATCGCAATGAACTATCACTTCCCATTCCCCAGAATGATTACAATCAAAAAGATACACAATAGTAAGTATTGATAAGGATGTAGGAAAATTCAAAATCCTATCATTGCTAGTGGGATTTAGAATGATGCATTCTTTTTTGAAAAACAACTCAACAGTTTCTCCAATGTTAAACCCATAGTTATCATCTGACTTAGGAATTCCACTCCTATGTATATGTGCTATGTATGTGTATATGTGCTGCCGAAGTGAGCACTGAATGTATATGTGTATATGTGCTATGTATATGTATATGTATATACATATACATATGTATATGTGCTGCCGAAGTGAGCACTGAATTCCACTCCTATGTATATACCCAAGAAAATGAAAACATGTGCCCTTACGAATCCTATACATCAATGTTCACCACAGGCAAAAATGGAAAACAAGTGGACATAGTACACACTTGTAATCCCAGCATTCTGGGAGGCTGAAGCAAGATGATCCCAAATTTGAGCCCAGCCTAGGCAACTGAGACCCTGTCTTTCAAAATAAAAAATAAGAAACTAAGATGTAGTAGTTCAATTTAAGGACTTGGGTTCAAATTCCAGTACCAACAACCTAAATGTTCATCACCTATGAGTTCAAAAACAAAATGGGTTCAAATTCCAGTACCAACACCTAAATGTTCATCACCTATGAGTTCAAAAACAAAATGTAGGGCCGAAGATTTAGCTCAGTGATTCCGGCGCCTGCCTCGCAAGCACAAGGTCCTGAGTTCGATCCCCAATAACCACATACAACGCTGGGCATGGTGACTCACGCCCACCAGCAATCAATACCACATACCACAGTGCCTCCACTCAGGAGGCAGAAGCAGGATTGCTGAGTTTGAGGCTTGCCTGGGCTATATAGTGAGCTCAGGGCCAGCCTGAACTACAAAGTGAGACCCTGTCTCAAAAAAAAAAAAAAAAAAAAAATATATATATATATATATATATATATATATTCCCATCAAACGAAATAAATACTAATACATGTCACAATATAGACATACCTTAAAAATACTAAGTAAAAGAAGCCAGACAAAAAAGCCACATGTGGTAATGATTCCATTTACAATAAATGAGCAGAACAGAAAAATCTGCAGGCACAGAAAGATTAGTGGTTTCAAAAGGCTCGTTGAGACAGAATAAGTGACCACTAATGAATACAGGGGGTTTTTTTGGCATGAAAATGTTCTGAAATTAGATCATGATAGTAGTTGCACAACTCTATGAGTACACTAAAATTAAGCTGCACACCTTTAAACAGTACAAGTAAATTATGTACATATGAATATAATGTGTGTATTCTATCTCGAGAAAACTTACTAAAAACTGAACAGGTTGGTAGATTTTTATATATAAATTTTACCCTAGAATATTTTCAAAATAATAAACTGAAGTGGGAAGTAGATAGAGGTATAGATGAAACAATGGATACGTTTAAATTCATTACTGTTCTGCTGTACTATGTATGCCTGAAATTTTTATTATTTTAACTTGAGTATAAAAATAACTTTTAAATAAATTTTTTTTTTTTGAGACAGGGTCTCGCTGTGCAGTTCAGGCTGGCCCTGAGCTCACTATGTAACCCAGGCAAGCCTCGAACTCAGCAATCCTCCTGTCTCTGCCTCCCAAGTGCTGGGATTACAGGCGTGAGCCACCATGCCCGGCACTAAATAAAGTAATTTTTTAAAGCGTAAACTAATATTCCCAACATCCATCTTCTTGTTTTCCGACACACAAGAAACATCTTAAAAAGGCAAAAAGAGATCATCACTTTATTATTCCTCTGCAGTGTTACAAGAAAACATACAAAGGGGGGGTAGGAGTAAGTAAAGAAGGGAAAAAAAAAAACTGATGGTTAAAAAAAGGAAATAAAAGTGCCGGGCGTGATGGCTCACGCCTGTAATCCCAGCACTCGGGAGGCAGACAGGAGGATTGCTGAGTTCGAGGCTTGCCTGGGCTACACAGCGAGCTCAGAGCCAGCCTGAACTACAAAGCGAGACCCTGTCTCAAAAAAAAAAAAAAAAGGAAATAAAGCTTACATATATAGGAGGCGGAAGTTGGGAGAGGCAGGGAAATGGGAAAAAACGAGAATTAAGGGCCGGAGGGTTAGCTCAGTGGTTCCGGCGCCTGCCTCGCAAGTGCAAGGTCCTGAGTTCAATCCCCGGTAAACACACACAATGCTGGGTGTGCAGACTCATGCCCACCAACAATCAGCATTGCATACCACAGTGCCGGGCTTGGTGGCTCACGCCTGTAATCCCAGCACTCGGGAGGCAGAGGCAGGAGGATTGCTGAGTTCAAGGCTTGCCTGGGCTACATAGTGAGCTCAGAGCCAGCCTGAACTACAAAGCGAGACCCTGTCTCAAAAAAAAAAACAAGAATTAAGTCGTGTCATATACTGGTATAAATTCAGTCGATTGATCATAATGTGTATATAAAATGTCTAAACCAATTAAAAGAAAACATACAACAGAAGATATACTGTGTTGCAAAAATGAAGAACATTTCATATTAAAGTGGACAGAGAAAATGTGAACTTACCTCTATATTAATAGATGAAACAACTTCTAATACACACACAGATACAAGAATCCCTTAACACAGTGCCATCCCATACAATAGCTCCGCTACAATCATGTAAATTTTGGTTTTAATGAATTAAATTGTAAGTTCAGTTCTTGGTTTCACTAGTAACCTTTCCAATTTAAATATCCACACTTGGTTAGTGGTGTACTGGATAAAGTAGAACTAGAATACTGCCATCATTGCATAAAGCTCTACTGGACAGTACTGCTACAATACATAAAAATTACCACAAAGAAATTCACCAGGCTACAGATGTTACCCAGGCAACTTTTCAGAAGCAAATTTCCTGTGTACTACAAGGGATTACTGTATTTCCAAATATTCTCAAATCAGATGTAAATATCATGGTAAAATATGGCAAATTAGCTTTATGAAGATCTAAAGGAAAGGTCTATTTATAATCCATGATATCCAAGAGAAAAATACATGACATCCACCCAAAATACACAGAATAAAACTCTTTTCTGAATAGATCTTTGAGATGACACACATGACTATTAAATTTATTTCACCTAGTGAAAAAAGTTTAATTCGATGATTTCTAAACATACAGTGACAACTGCAAATGTACATCATTCCAGTAGGTATAAATTTCCGTTAATGACCATTAACATAAATATGTAGTAACAGGAAACAGGTGCACTCTTATTTCAAATATTTAGTACACTGTTAGCCTCTAGAAAAAACCTGAAGGTGAAAAAATTTTATACTGTGAGTTCAAAAGTATTTTTGTATTTAGGAACCCAAAACAACAAAAATACTTCGCCTTGCGTTCGCTCTCAAGTTATTACAGCAAATACTTGGGAGTGTAAATAACATCCCCAAAAGAAAAAAGAATGCTTTATGTTAAGAAATTTAAAACCAAATCTTTCCTTGCCTAAACTCCAAAGCAACTAAAAGCTCCATTTAAAGCACTGACAAACCTCTGAAGAAAATTAAGTACATAATATCCACAATAAATATTTCTAAGTTCAACCTCACTCCTCCCCAAAAGAGAAAAATTAAACATCAAAATTGAAACCAGCCTATAGGTAAGGTTCTACAAGAGAGGTTCACATAGAATCAATGGAAAAAGTTACTACCACTAGGCATCTTGAGTCAAGCCACTATTTACGTATTCCTAACTCTATAGATCTCACATAGTGTTTCCCCATGTTATACACAAGCATGTTTCCCCATGTTATATACACAGTCATATTCGAATTAGTATAGTTTCAGCTGTTAATCAAAGTTAAAATTTGTAAAGAATAAAGTAATATTCCATAACCATTTTCCCATTGTTCACAAACCCTTAATGTTCATTAAATTGCCCCAATAAATCCATCTGTTCATGAGACTTGCTTCCAAAGAAAAATTCTAACAACCAAGGACACCAGATTGTAAAATACAGAATTAAGCATTCTGGCACTACCCAAATTTGTTAAGAAATCTTGGCAAATTTGTTTAAAATCCCTTAAACCGTTAATTACTTCAGTTGTTTAAAAAAAAAAAAGAATGCAATACAAATCCACATCCAAGCAGGTATGAGTTAGATCTGCTTACACAGAAAAAGAGCCTCAGATTTTCGGTGCACTTCCCCATCTCATTTTCCCTCTCACCTCTCCTCTTTAAGCTTTCAGGATTGCTTCCAGGCCCTACTTCGGTATTCCCTCATTCTCATACTTTGTCCAGCCTGTCCAACAGACCCCCTTACTTCAATCCCACACAAATCTATCGCCCTCAGGTTCCACGATGTTACTTCCCTTGGCGTCCTCCGAGGTGCTACGCGACCTCACCACTGGGCTCCTCAAATCTCGCTCGGCCCCCATTTCCTAACCGCTCCTCCCTCTGCTCCCCCACCTCTTCGTCACCAGGTTCATCCTGCCCCTCCAACCGTCTCCCGCCCCCAGGTTCCTTCCTGCCCTCCAAACACAGCTTCCCTGTCTCAACGATGTATCTTGTTCCTCAACACACTGTACCCCCAACGTCCTGCTCGTTCTTTGCTCTCTATTTTCTCAACATTCAACTACTTGCAATCCATTCTTTTCAACATACACATTAACTGGTACCCCCACCCCCAACCTCGATCCTCCATCTTTCCCTTTTATACTTGCTTCCTTTCTTTCTCCACCCTGCACCCCCACCTTCTCCGGAAGAGTCTGTTCCCAGGCCAAGGTCTCTCACCTCATTCGGTCACTTCAGTGGTGCCAACCGCTTCATACAGGAAAAAAATAACCAATCACGTCCCCGTGGGCGCTTTCCCTGCGACTCCGAGCGCTTACTGGGAACCCGCCCCACCGGGAACCCCGCACATACGCACGCACAAGCCGAGGTCCTTGGGGACGAGGGTTAGGGGTAGAGTGAGCGTTCTTACACCGGCCTCAAACACAGCCCACTTCACTACAGCCCTTCGCCATTTTGGTTTCCCGCGGACTGCCGGTGCATTCTGGGAGCGCGGAGCGACTCCAGGGCCGAATGGCAGCTCTCCAGGACCGCGAAGAGGCGGGGCCTGCCGGACGAGCGCGGAAGAACACCGCTCCCTGCGTCTCCGGCCCTGGCTGAACAAAGAAGGACTCTTTAACGTTGCGGTACGACTAAGTCATTCCGCCGCCGGCGCTAACACAATAGTGAACGTCGCGTTCCGGGTTGTTGGCTGTAGTACGCTGTTTCTATTATTAAAGGGAAGCGCGGTGGCCCACTTCGCGTGTATATTATTTTTCCCATAAGAAATAAGACGGTGTTTTGTACGTTTTCCTATGGAAAAAACCTTAGCTAAAGCGCTGTTTCTTATTCGTTCTCTTCAAGACCTGCTGTTAAAACTCTCTTTAGCTAGGAGACCCAGAATACGAAAATTAAATTTTTGCGAATGCTGTCCAGACGCCTTATCAGGAGCGGCTTTGTATGGAAGGTTTTCGGACAAACATACACACGCACACAGAGTGAAAGAGCTTTTCTATGTTTACCTGATTTGCAGTCTTTCTAATTGTAATGAAAGCTGAGAATCTACTGCAAAGTTGTATCTTTTTTTTTTTTTTTTTTTTTTTGAGACAGGGTCTCGCTTTGTAGTTCAGGCTGACCCTGAGCTCCCTATGTAGCCCAGGCAAGCCGCCGCGAACTCAGCAATCCTCCTGCCTCTGCCTCCCGAGTGCTGGGATGACAGGCGTGAGCCACCACGCTCAGCACTGTGGTATGTGGTATTTATTGCTGGTGGGCGTGAGTCTCCACGCCCAGCATTGTATGTGGTTGCCGGGGATCGAACTCAGGACCTTGCGCTTGCGAGGCAGGCGCCAGAACCACTGGGCTAACCCTCCAGTCCTATATCTTTTAAATAAAGAACTTTCATACTGGGACAAACAGTCTGCTGCCAACAGGGTTCCTAACTGAAATGCTTGAGGTGAAATGCATGTTCCTTTGGTTTATATTTTGGATACATAAAACCTCTATTAAGTAGTGCCTTTACAATTTTGTGAAAAACATTGTAAGTCATTTTATATTTTGACCCATATTATTCCCACGGGGATAATGAATATTTTGAGGGTTTTTTTTTTTTCATGAAAAAGCTCCTCTTGGGACCTATGCTACTTTTGCCCATATTTCATATTCCATATAATCTGTATCTCAGAATTCACAAAATAAGCATATTTGTGTTGACAAATACTTTGTATTTTACCCAGTACTAATCAATATTTGAATACTTTGGTAATACTCTTCCACTCTGCTTTTCCTGAGTAATAGTCCTAATGGTTTAAATCTCTCTTACTTTAACCTCACCGTATTTGGGACCTTTCAAATTTCACTGTATCTTAATTCTATAACATAATTTCTAATAAATTTATCTTTAATGCCCTTTATCAGTATGAAAAAATTTCAATTAAAAAAGGTCATACAATTCAAAACAAAAGTAGTCCATAAATCATTATATCTGCTTTGTAATTACAACTTAATTGTAGAACCTCAGTATTAGAATACATTTGGTTAAGTAGGGCTCAACATACCACATATGTTCCAAACCCCCAGTGAACACCTGAAGGCGCCAATAATACTGAACCCTATATATAGTATTTATTCCATATGAACATAACAATGAAAAGTTTATTGAGCTCTGTAAGAGATTTAACAGTAATCAACAAAATCATTATCACAACATTCTGTAATAAATATCATGAATGTGATCTCTCCCTCTCTCTCTTCTCCTTTCCTATCCTCTTTCAAAATCTCCTTTTCCAGCTTTTTGCTTTTCTCTCTGCTTTTTGGCTTCTTGGACAACAACCCAAATCCACAACTAGTACAAGGAACAAAATTATAAAAATCAGTAGGAGTTAATAAAATGTAGACCAAAAAAAATCAATGAATCAAAGAGCTGATTTTGTAAAAGAAACAAAATAGATAAACCCTTAAACAATCTTTTTTTTTTTTCTTTTTTTGAGACAGGGTCTCAGTGAGACCTGAGCTCACTATGTAGCCCAGGCAAGCCTCCAACTCAGCAATTCTCCTGCCTCTGCCTCCTGAGTGCTGGGATTACAGGTATGAACCATCATGCCCGGCATTGTAGTATGTGGTACTGATTGCTGCTGGGCATGAGTCACCATGCCTGGTATTATATGTGGTTAGTGGGGATCTCACTCAGAACCTTGTGCTTGCTGGTGGTGGAACCACTGAACTAAATCTCTGAACCTTTAGCAAATCTTACCAAAAATGACATGATCTCTATTAACTTAAAAGTCTTTGACAAAATCCAACATCAATTCATAATAAAAAAAATCCTGAAATCAATAGATACAGAAAGGCTTTATCTCAATCTGATAGAAGCCATTTATGAAAAACTAATGGCCAGTATCATATTGCTAGGGAAAAACTGAGACTTTCCAAAATCAGGAACAAGATAAAGACATCCACTATCACCACTCCTAATCAGTATAGTTCTCAAAACATTAGCCAGAGAGCAATCAGGTAAGAGAAAGAAATACACAGAATATGTATGGGAAAGAAAGAAGTTGAAGTATCCTTATTTGCAGGTGTTATGATGCTGTACATAGAAGACTCAGAAAAGTCTACCAAAACACTCCTAAAATAATCAAATTCAGTAGTGTAGCAGGACAAAAATTCAGCACACAAATAACAATAGAGTTGCTGTACCAGCTCAGTGAGAATGAAATTAGGAAACATTACCTTTTGCAATACCATCAATAAAAATTAAATATCTAGGGTCACAGATTTAGCTCAGTGGTTCCAGCTTCTGTCTAACAAGTACAAGGTCCCTGGTTCGATCCCTGGTAACCACATAAAACAATACTGGGCATGGTGACGCACGCCCACCAGCAATCAGTACCACATACCATAATGCCAGGTGTGGTGGCTCACCCCTGTGATCTCAGCTTTGGGGAGACAGAGGCAGGAGGATTGCTGAGTTTGAGGCTTGCCTGAGCCACATAGTGAGTTCTGGGCCAGCCTGTCTCAAAAAAAAAGAAAAAATTAAATATCTAGAATTAGCCTAACCAAGGAAATAGAAGACCTCTACAATGAAAACTCTGACAGCACTTTGAAAAATGAGATTGAAGAAAACATCAGAAAATGGAAAGACAGAACCTGTCCTTATATAGGCAGAACCAATAGAGTCAAAATGGCCTGATTCTAAATCTGATACGCAGATTTAGGGCACATTTTAGTGCTTTTTTTTTTCCTTTTTTTGAGACAGGGTCTTGCTTTGTAGTTCAAGTTGGCCCAGCACTATGTAGCCCAGGCAAGCCTCAAACTCAGCCATCCCCCTGCCTCTGCCTCCCAAATGCTGGGATCACAGGCATGAGCCACCATACCCAGCCTGCTACGCAGATTTAATGTAATCTCAATCAAAGTATTACTAACATTCCTCACAAAACTACAGAAAACAATCTTAAAATTCATATGGACCCCTAAGAGACCTAGAATTGCAAAAGCAGCGCTGGATAATAAGAACAAGGCAGAAGTAATCATAATTTCAGACTTCAAATTGTACTAAAAGCTATAGTGATAAAATCAGCACGCACAAATCCAGGCATAGATGAGTGGGACAGAATATAGAAACAACTCCAAATACTTTCAGTTATCTGATCTTTGTCAAAGTAGCCAACAAATTTTGCTGGAGCAAAGATTAATCTCTTTAACAAATGGTGCTGGTCAAAAAATGGGTAGAGAATAGACATACCTTCAGGACACACTCATAAGTGAAATAAATAGGTCACAGATGTGTAAATATCATATCTGTTCTCTGGTGTGAGAAACTGAAGATGTTAATGAGTTCTAGAATGTATGATGGATATTGTGAAATAGAAAATATTCAAAGGGAAATGTGGTGAGTAATGAGGGGTAAAGAAAAAATGTGATAGTAATAAAACAAGGGAAACAAAGCTTATATATTTAGAGGGTGGAGGGTTGTTGGGTGAGTAGGGGACAACAGGAAAAAATAAGAATTAAATTGTGTCACATATTGGAACAAATTCTCAATATTGAGTGATCATGATGTGTATATACAATGTACCAATAAAGATAAAAATTAACTTAAAAGTGGGTAGAGAAGATGAAATGTAGACCCACATCTCTCACCATGTACTAAATTAAAATCAAAATAGAACAAAGATCTTAATATTAAAACAGAAACATCTGCTGGAAGATAAAGTAGGTAAATTCTTGAAGAGAGCATAAACAAGGACTTTCTGAAAAGAACCCCAGTCACAGGAATCAACAAATGGGATCATATAAAACTAAAAGCTTGGGCACAGCAAAAGAAACAACCAATAAAGTGAAGCAACAACCTATAGATGGAAAAAATTTGTTGGCTCTTCCTTGGGTAGAAGACTATTATGTAAAACATATAAAAAATTCCAAAACTACCCCCCATCAAATCAAAAGATGGGCAGCAGGAGCCGGAGATTTAGCTCAGTAGTTCCAGCGCCTGCCTAGCAAACTCAAGGTGCCTGGTTTGATCCCTGGTAACCACATACAATACCAGCAATCAGTACCACATACCACAAACCCGGGCATGATGGTTCACACCTGTAATCCCAGCACTCGGGAGGCAGAGGCAGGAGGATCGCTGAGTTCCAGGCTTGTCTGGGCTACATAGTGAGCTCAGGGCCAGCCTGAACTACAAAGAGAGACCCTGTCTCAAAAAAAGAGAAAAGAAATTGCATTTGTCTCAGCTATTCCTCTCTTAAGTATCTTCCTTAAATAAAGAAATATTACAGTGATATATGTATACTCATGTTTATAGCAGCACAATTCACATTAGCTAAATCTTGGAAGTGACTGAAATGCCCATAAATAGATAAACAGATAAAGAAAATGTGGTATTTATACACAGTGGAGCACTACTCTGCCATAAAGAAGGGTGGATTTAAGTCTTTTGTAGGAAATGGAATGTACCTTTAGATCATGTTACACAAAATCAGACAAACACTTAAATATCACATGGTTTCTTTTATATGAGAATTCCAAAAATATAAATAAGGAGCAAAATAAAAGGTAGATAATAGGGGGAAAAAAGAGATCTGAGAAGGGCTGGTAGGATAGGGGGAAAATACAGCTGTGAAAGAAGGAAGGAGAAGGGGATATAAAAAGAATTAAGATATATATACATGTGACCAAGACCTCATGGTGAGTGTAACCATTATGTACTGCCAATGTAGTAATAAATTTTAGAAAGGATGATAACTTCCTTACAGCCAGAGAGGAATAGAAATAGGATGGGAAGAGAAAGTGGTAAACAGACAAGATGGCAGAGGAGGCTTCTGTGTCAGTGGGAAAGTAAAGCCAAAGAATATTGACATTGAAAGCAGAAGCAAAGGCAGTGGTATGGAAGTAGATGTAGTTCTCTTTCCAGGGGAAGAGGAAAAGAGAATTTACTCACCAGCACCAGTGTGCTATCGGTCAGTACCTCTCTCCATAAGGTATGTGTCTCCTGCTTCTCACTTCTGAGTTGTATGCATTAAGGTTTCTGGTGTCTGATGCCTCAAGATCAACCTTGAAAAACCTGAGTAGGAGTTATCTTAGTCACTTTCATAACCACAGCCACAACTGAAAGGAGAAAGGTTTATTTTTGGCTGTTTTTAGAGGTTTCGGTGCACAGCAGACTGGCTCCAAGGCAGGGTGGCAGGGCAGGGGGGATACAGCAGAGGAGAAATAGCTATCGGTATGGAGGTGGGAAGCCAAGTGCGATCAAGGAAGAATGGAGCTACACCTTCCCAGGCCATGCCTCCAGTGACCAATCCTCAAACTAGGCTTCACCTCCCACCATCACATTAAATTCTAATGCACTGATATGTATCATGTCCTCTGCTGGATGGTGAGCTACATATTGACCGGGATGTCCCCTCATAGTGGCCTGGATGTCCCCCCAAATCTTCATGCATTCACAGGTAGGTCTTTTCAGAGGCGGCTGGATCAGAATGGGATGCTGGGATTAAGGGTGTGTGATTACTAAATCAGACCCCTGCCTGGTTTGGCACCACCCTAATCCCTGTAGCCCAGAGGGAATAAAAAGGGACAGAGAAAAATTGCTAAGGCCCCTTGCTTGTTGTCTCCTGCCTCCTTGCCATAGATTCCTCCTGTGAGGTCCCTTTGCCGTGCCACCTGACCTCAGAGCCCGGTGACTATGAACTGAAACGTCCACAAACTCTAAGCCAAATAACACTTTCCTCCTTTAAATTTGGGTGTCAGGCATTTTGCTTCAGCGAGGAGAAAAGTAACTAAAACACTCTTACTATCCAATCAGCTCCCAAAAGCCCCACCTATGAGCACATGAAGTTTGGGGAGGGGGGCACCTAGATATAAACCCTAAGGGCTGGGGATTTAGCTCAAGTGGTACCACTCCAATCTTGGACGCACAAGGACCCATGTTTGATCCCTGGTTCTGGAAAAAAAAAATCCTAGATATAAACCCTAACAGAAGTCAAGAATGTTGTGGACATAAAGTTAGGAGTTACCCAGTTTTACCCTCATGAAGAAGGTAAAAAAGTATAATATGTTACTATTAGAAGAGTCTCCCTGCCTTAACTCTTTCTATCTATGAAGTAAATGTTTTAACTATAAAAGTAATTGAAACTATACAATTAACCTAAAATTAGGCAACATAGTACCAGTTTCAAGTACACCTGTGTAGCAAACACTTTTGAAACAGGGCCGGAGGGTTAACTCAGTGGTTCCGGTGCCTGCCTCACAAGCACAAGGTCCTGAGTTCGATCCCTGGTAACCGCATACAATGCTGGATGTGGAGACTCACACCCACCAGCAATCAATACCACATACTACAGTGCCAGGCATGTGGCTCACGCCTGTAATCCCAGCACTCAGGAGGCAAAGGCAGGAGGATTGCTGAGTTCCAGGCTTGCCTGGGCTACATAGTGAGCTCAGAGCCAGCCTGAACTACAAAGTGAGACCCTGTCTCAAAAAAAAGAAAAAAATACAGAAACAGGGGACCAGAGATTTAGCTCAGTGGTTCCAGCGCCTGCCTAGCAGGTGCAAGGTCCCTGGTTCAATCCCCAGAAACCACATACAACAATACAGTGACTCATGCCCACCAGCAATCAGTACCACATACCACAGTGCTGGGCATGGTGGCTCACGTCAGTAATCCCAGCACTTGGGAGACAGAGGCAGGAAGATTGCTGAGTTCGAGGCTTGCCTGGGCTACATAGTGAGCTCAGGGCCAGCCTGAACTATAAAGTGAGACCCTGTCTCAAAAAAAAAAAAAGCAAAGTCTTTCTTCTTGCAATTGCTTTGGTCAGCTGTGACTTTGGCAATTTTAACATTCTCATGCTGTTTAAAATAATCTCTTAGGTGATATTTTCCAGTGTCTTCATTAATACCACCAACAATGATCTTTCTCACAGGAACAAGGTGCTACAGTCAGGAATGTGAGAGACCATGTTCAACAAATATTGTATCAATATCAATCCCTATAACTACAGAAATAGTTTTTTTTTTTTTAAGACAGGGTCTTTCTATTAGTTCAGGCTGTCCTTTAATCCACTATGCAGCTCAGGGTGAATTTGAATTCACAGCAATCTTCCTTCATCAGCCTGCCATGTGCTGGGATTATAGGTGTGTACCACCATGCCTGGCAAGAAGTGGTCTTTTATTTTTATTTTTTGTGGTACCAGATAATGAATTCAGGACCTTATACTTGCAAGGCAGGTGCCGGAACCTCTGAGCTAAATCCCTGCCCCCAAGAAGTAGTCTTTAATTAACTGCCACAAGAAAAACACACAATTAGAGTTGGAGAGAGGGTATTTACCCCAAAGAAAATATTACTATTTAAGTTACTAAAGCTTTGAATCTACTCACATGCAGTGAGGTTTGAGCTTCTCTAAAGATACTGGTAATGATAGTAACAATGATAACTTCATTAAATGTTGTATCCCAGATATACGTAAAGAAATTTGCATGTTATTTTATTTTATTTTTCCAATAACACTGAGTAAGATATCATTAGCCCTTATTTTACAGTACAAGCTGCCATGATACAGAAAACATAAGCAAAATGTCCAAGATCACATAACAGTGAGTGAAGGTATAGATGTAATTTTGTATGGCTCTAAAGACTGCCTTGTAGCCACTAATAGAAATAGAAGAACAATAATAATCTTTAAATAATTTATCTTTTAGAAATATTTATTGGGCATTATGCAGAAATTGAATCCAAGTAGAGACATATTGCAAATAAAAGGAACATTGTGACTGCAATACATTTGGAGCTCAAGAAAGAAAAGGAGCAGCTGGGTACAGTGGTCCAAGCTTACAATGCGCACATTCAAGGAGGCTGAAGCAGGAAGGTCAAAAATTTGACACCTGCTTAAGAAGCTTAGCAAGATCTGTCTCAAAATAAAAAATAAGAACCAGGCATGCTGGTGAATGCCTGTGATCTCTGTTTTCTGGGAGTCTGAGGTAAGAGGATCACAAGTTCAACCACAGCCTGAAAAATGTATTTTTTTAATGGGACCCAAAGTAAAAATCAAAGGTGCTGGAGGTTTATTTCCATGGTTCCGGCACCTGCATGGCAAGTGCAAGGTCCTCAGTTCGGTCCCCAGTAACCACATTCAACAATACCACTCATGGTGACTCACGCCCACCAGCAATCAATACCGCATACCACAGTGCCAGGCGTGGTGGCTCACGCCTGTAATCCCAGCACTTGGGAAGCAGAGGAGGAGAATTGCTGAGTTCAAGCCTTGCCTGGGTTACAGAGTGAGCTCAGGGCCAGCTGAACTACAAAGTGAGACCCTGTCTCAAAAAAAAAA
>PVIC010025372.1:0-25346 GCA_004025085.1 Thryonomys swinderianus
CCTTCCTTCCTTCCTTCCTTCCTTCCTTCCTTCCTTCCTTCCTTCCTTCCTTCCTATTTTTTGAGACAGGGTATCTCTTTGTAGTTCAGGCTGGCCCTGAGCTCACTATGTAGCCCAAGTTAGCTTTGAACTCACAGGAATCCTCCTGTCTCTGCCTCCCAAATGCTGGGATAACAGGCATGAGCCACCACGCCCAGCATTGTGATATGTGGTACTGTGCTGGGATATACAGGCATGAGCCACCATGCCTGGCCTTGTACGTGGCACTAGAAACTGAACTCAGAACCCTGCACCTGCCAGGAAGATGCTGGAACCACTGAGCTAAATCCCCAGTCCTATATCATTTTCTGTGTTACCCATATCTTGCATTATCCTAGAACTCAGGGGTCCTTGGTGTGAGGGGCCATTAGCTTCCTTCTCCCTTCTGGTGGGGACCCTCTGATCCAAGACCCATTTTCTCTAACCCCCGAAGAGTCAAGAACATTTGGTTCAGCTAAGATGCAAGTTCAGAATCCGAGAGCCTCAGAAAGACCTTGATGCCAGAAAGGCTGCTGGATTCCACATGCAAATGTATCTGCTCTTTCCCAAAGTCTGCCTGCTGGGGAGAGGTGGCTGTGGAGTTGACAGTGTGTTCTTTGGAGATGATCCCGACTTTGACTCTGGGCCTTACCACTTTAAAACTGGGTTATTTGGGGATAATTTGCTTAATCCCTTTAAGCCTCAATTTTCTCATTTTGTAAAGGGGGATTAGACAAGCACTTTTTCGGTGGGATCCCAGTGAGGTTTTGATGAGCTATTCCATGGAAAAAATACTGTATACCCTAGTTCCTTGTGCAAAGATACTCTACAAGCTATAATTCTGTATAATATACCCAAGTTTGAAATGCAAATTTTGCTCCATTATGTGGAGAAACTGCTGGAAGCTGATATCTTGATAAAAAAAAACAGTCTTTACAATGATTAGTAATATTACATTTTTTCCCATTAACTCTACTGGCTGTGTTTATTTGCTCTTTTGTGGATTGTCACTTAAGATGTCTTTAGCTTTCTGATTTTTAAATTAAACTTTTAATTTTGAGATAACTGTGTATTTACATGCAATAATAAGAAATTCTACTGAGGCCAGAGAGCCATATTTTTTTTCTCACTTTAAGTACTCTTTTATTCAGTCTAAATAAGACTAATTACTGATCAACAGAACAGTTATCAAGGCAACATTTTGAGTTGTGTTTTACATGTCTGGATAAAAAGACGAAGCTCTTAGCTACCTGAGTGATCAGAATTTCAGTTTGTACACACTGCTAGTTTTGTTAGGCATTTTTACTCAGGAAGAAAGACCAATCATTTCTTCAAAGTAAAGGGGAAGAATAAAAATATATCTTTGTTCTTCCTTTAATTTGAAATAGTCTTGTAGGACAAGCAAAATATAATTTATATTTCACCTAGGTCCTGACCTTCATATCAAAAATTTAAATCTCAGAATCTAAAACTATGAAAAAAGTTAGCTTAGACAAAATTCTTGATTAAAAAATTAGTACTAGAGAATTAGTCAAATAATAAAATAAGCAGATGTTCAGTTATCACATTCTCTATTTCAGAGGAGAGAGTACTCATGTCATTAGTTTTAGGAATCTACTATGCGACATGCATTTAAGAGTTTGATTCATTCCTGAAAAGACTACACCTCTTGAGACATTTGATAAATGGATGAATTAAAATGTTCTTATTTTGAAGTAGTTGGTACCTTATTGTAAAGAATGGCACAGCAAATCCAAGTCCAAAGTACAGGGTCATCATCATTAGAAACCACCACTTGTTCTTGGAATTGGGGATAAGCTATCCTCAAAGGAAAAAGAGGTCTAAGGAGCAAAGTGGAATCATTCAGGGTTCTTCATATATGTAGACTGATGTATCTGTTTTTCTTTGTTGTATAGATTGTATAATTTCTATTATTCCATTTTTCCAGGTCAGTATTTTTTTCTTTTGGCCTTGGCACCTTATTGTTGCATCTATCTACTAAATTTTATTTAGGTTAGTATACTTTTCAATTATAGAATTTCCAACTCATTCTTTTTCTATCTTCTGCTTTTTCATTGACAATTCCTATTTCTTTGATGATTTTTTTTATTTCTTGCAGCCCTCACCTACATTAAAGTTGAGATTTTTTTTTTTTTTTTGAGACAGGGTCCCGCTTTGTAGTTAAGGCTGGCCCTGAGCTCACTATATAGCCCAGGCAAGCCTGGAACTCAGCAATCCACCTGTCTCTGCCTCCTGAGTGCTGGGATTACAGGCTTGAGCCACCATGCCCGCCTAAAGTTGAGATTTTTATGGTTCTTTGTGCAGCATTTTTTTCTTAATGCCATGCTCTTATTTTATTTTTCTATAGTTTTTTATTTTATGAAAAATAAAATTCCCTATCAGAAAGAGAATAATAATAGTTAATACATAAGACATTGATAAAATGATTCTTACGAAGAAGAAACTAACAGATAATAACATTAAACTTCCTTTTCAATACAGATTTATGTTTATACAGCACAATTTATGATAATTAAATATTTGAAACAGCATATATGACCACCAACAGGTAAATGGATAAAGAAAATGTGACATTTATATCCAACAGAGTACTATTCTGCCATAAAAAATAAACTTGAGGTTTTCATAGGTAAATAGATGCAACTTGAGAATATAAGGTTAAGTGCGATAAGTCAAACAGATCTAACGTCATGTTTTTGTAGGATGTTTTGCATGATGATTTTTAACATTTCAAACCTGGACATATTTGTTATTACAAGATTCTGGATCTTATTTAGATTTCCATTTTGGCTGTTTTTCTAACCTTGCTCTGTGAGGGGTCATCATCTCAGTTCTAAGTAAGGTGAGAATCCCCATTTCTTACTTTCCCTCAGTGGATACTGAGGGGATTGTGGCTTCATGCTACTTTGGGCAGGGTTTGGTGACTGGCTCACAGAAATGAGGTGTCTTGTTACTGTTTCTGTGTGGCCTCCAGTGGCAGCACAGGGAAAGAGACACTGTCATTAACACTGTAAGGGCCTGACACTCCTCTCAGCTTCCCTTGGCCCCACCTGGGCTGGAGGGACCTGTGTACCTGGTAACTGGTTTGTGGCTGATTTGTCACTGCCCAGGTCCAGGCTTCCCAGCTGCTATCCACTGACATTGTGGGTGTGGAAGATTTTGTAATTTCCAGAGGAGATGAAACTCTAGCTTCCAAATCTCCTATCTCTGACACTGCCCCCCCCCCATAAGTGAGTGAAGTCACATTTACACGGATGGAGAAATTGGAAATTAAAGGTCCTGCCAGCCTTTGCTGGCATTGATAGGGTCACTTTTTTTTCTGTTGTGTTTGATTGAAGTTGAATGATTTATTGTCTAAAAGTGATTAGCCTTTAGAGAAGCTACTTCATTTTGGGAGCCTTTTACTAGGGAAAGTAGGGTGGCTTTTGTGTTTGGTCCATTCTTAATGGCATTTCCAGGTTCTTGGCTTCTTCACCACTGTCTTCGAAGCAAGCAGTAAAAAAGAAAACCTGCACAACTTGCTGCTGGGTTGTCCCTTAGAGGCTGAGGTCCCTAGCCCGTCTCTCTTCTTCCCTCCACCTTTCAGGGTCTTCTGATGATATTTCTTACATATTGTCTAGGGTTTCAAATTGTGTGTTAGCATCCTGTCAGTGTCTCAGACAGCTTATAAAATGGTACATTTTATTTTGCCTTAGTTTTGCAGGTTTCAGTCTTAGATGGATTGACTATATGTTGCTTTCAACTTGGGGCGAGGTGGCACGTCACTGTAGAAGTATGTGGTAGAGCAGAAGTGCTTACCTGATGGAAAGAAAGCAAAAATGACAAGTTTTGGGTCCCATACTTTTCTCTCAGGAAACTTCTAGTGACCAAAAGACCTTTTAGGCCCCACCTCTTAGTTTCCACTGTTTCCAGTAGCATCAAACTGCTGACTATGCCTTTAACACACATGCCTTTGGGAGACATGTAAGATCCAAACTCTAGCATGTTGTTCTTAGTGGGGGGAATAGGGAACAGTGCATATACTCTGCCTTTCTAGAAGAGAAACTATCTCTGCTTTCTTTAAAAAGATACGATTCTATTGTTTTTCTTACACATTTTTTTCAAGAAAATATTAAGTATATCAACAGTGAGGGAAAGTAAAGAAGAGAAATAAAAAATTTAGTGGTTAAAAAATGAAAATGAAACTTACATATATGGGGGTAAGAGGCTGTAGGGAGGACAGGGAAATGGGAAAAAATGAGAATCGAGATGTGTCATGTACAGGTACACATTCTCAATGTTGAATGTGACAATGCACATATAAAATTTACTAATAAAATCAATTTAAACAAAGAAGAAAACATAAAGATGTATATTACCCTCTTGACCATCATGGTTAAAAATATGTATATTTCTCCACACATAATTATTTGTATGGTCTTCCATGATACATGACACAAAATCCTGAACACTGTATAAAAAGGTAGTATATTATTGATAGTTATAAAGTTTAAAAAGTAGTTATATCTAGGATGCCTCCTGTTGTTATGAATAATTGACAATTCATTTTGGGAGAGCTCAATTCAGTGGCAGAGTTAAAGTTATGTATTCAAGTTTTCGAGTTAGAAATGAAAGTTTGAGGGGCTAAGAGATTGCTGCCAACTGTGAAAGTTGTCAACATCAAGACAGAGTCACTTGCATCAAATCAAACAAAAGAGGAGGTTAGGAACTGATATCCCTCATGTTCACATGATTACAGCTATTACACACTCAGAATGGCTTTTACACACACATAAGCCTGTAATAAAAATTTTTATCAAGGACTCTCTAAATGTCATAGAGACCACACTGGCTAACATGAAAGTACTTGCTTGCCTGACACACTGCCTCTACACTAATGAACCCACAGCAACTCCCGTGATAAGTCCATGAAATGAATGTTCTCTTTATTTCAAGAAAAACTACATGTGCTTCTCTCTTTTGCTTTTAAGAGATTCCCCTTGCCTTAACCACTAGGATATATTGATGGTCCCTATAGCAGGCAAATTCCAGATTACAATCCTCTGTACTGTAGTTAGTAAGATTACTAAAGGAGGTCTCTTTGTTATTTAGTTTGAAATCACAAAGAACACCCTGACCTCCACCTAGGTTGGAGGTCTTGTTAAAGGACCGTGCTGGCTATGCAGATGGATGGACTTTAATGAGATCTTAAGGCCTTAAGTAGTTCCAGCCATATTGAGCAACTTGCTCCTTTCCAAAGTGCTGGCCTGTACTTCATGATGGAATGCTCCAAAGTTGGATTCTCTTGGAACTTAATGACTTTAATGTTTTTTTTTTTTTTTTTTTTTTTTTTTTTTTTTTTTTTTTTTTTTTTTTTTTTTTTTTTTTTGAGACAGGGTCTCGCTTTGTAGTTCAGGCTTGCCCTGAGCTCACTAGGTAGTCCAGGCAAGCCTTGAACTCAGCAATCCTCCTGTCTCTGCCTCCTGAGTGCTGGGATTACAGGCATGAGCCACCACGCCTGGCGTAATTTAATGACTTTAAATTCATTATTTATATAGCACTGCCAGGTAGTTTATGGGCTTCCTTGCTTTCACAGTCAAGAGTGACATTCAAGAAAATTGTGCCCTTTGGAATGATAGTTTGGTTATCTACTTAAATTCTTTACCATGACATATTTGTTTATTCATTGTTTGTCCACTTATTAAATTACTACATTAGATCAAAATTACTTCTCCGCCATGATGAGTAAGAGTTGCTTCTGCATAGGCAGGCCTCTGGCCCTCTTTCCTCACAGCACTCAGGCCCCGAGATCTTGTGCAACCAGCCTGGGAAGAGGACCCCACAGAAATGCCATCTATTTCTATGCCCATGCTGAGTAAGTGCTGCTCCTGTAGGGCAGGTATCTGGCATAAGACTGGCCCACCTTCCCCTCAGAGCTTGGACTCTGAGTTCCCCCATGACCAGCATGGAAGGAAGAGCCCCCAGAGACTATGTCTACTTATCTGCCCACACTGATGCTTGCACACTGACTTCTCATGAGACTGGAATGGAGGGAGGATCCCCCAGAGTCTCCATTTACTTATCTCCATCTACTTATACACACTGAATAAGTGAGGTGAGAGTGCTGGAATTTAGGCAGAGACCTTTAGTTCATGACTGCACTGTCTCCCACAATGAAAAAACACCCATTGTAACAGTGAAGACATCCTGTTGACTACAGCCATTGGTGAGTTTGTGGAGTCAGTTCCACCTACAGAACCCTAGACTCAGAGTTCAAGCCTGCAGGAATTCATTGAGCCCAACTCAGGCATTATAGCCAGCACCTAGACAAGGGACAACCGTTGTCTCCCTGTTACTGGTCAATTCCAATCTGTGTGTTACTGCCTCTCTTATCTAAGGGAAACAGCAGATCTATGCCATGAAGAGGCCTTTGGTAGTGTTTTTAGCTTTGTTTTGTGTTGCTGTTGTTCTTTTTTAGAACTTTTTTCTAAACTTTTTAATTCTTCCTTTCTCTCCTCTCTTGTTACCAAGTCTGTCCAATTTTGAGTTTTTTCTTCTCTCAACTGCTTTTAGTTTTATAGGAGAGAGAAAATAGTCTCCTGTTAGCTTGTTGCTGTGGCCTACCCTATTTTTCTTTTCTTCATTCATCCTTTCTTGTCCTCTGGTCACTATCAGTTCTCCAAAAGTTAAAGCATTTTAGTCTTCCTTACCTTCTCTTTCTTCTATACTATTATAGGAGGGTGAATATGGTTTCTAGTGGTCTTGCTATTGTTAGTTTGTTTTACTTTGTATTTATCCCTTCTGTCTCTTTTGTCCTCCAGCCTTTATCAGTTTCCCTGGGTTTGTGTCATCTTTATATATCCTCTAACCCTACTTCTAATCTCTCCCTCTCCTTCTATCTAACACCCCCAACTCCCTGGTGGCTTTTTATTCCTAAAGGACAGTGCTGCTATATTGAAGGACATATATGTTGTGAACATATTTCTGGATAATTCTAAGCTTTGGTATATGGTCACATATCTAACTCATGAGGTTAAAGGTATCAGAATAGTAATGCCTAAAGCTTGTCATTTCCTGCACTGTGTCTGATACTCTTGATGATACGATTATATTATGTCAACTGAGGTGATGTGATTGTTCTGTTTAAGTATCTTTCATGATGTGCCAGGACTAAGATTGCTTAAGGGCCATTATAGCCCCAAAGAGGATAACCCCAGTAGCCATCTCCTAAGGGTTCCATATATTAAGTAGAGACTTGCATTAAATATTGCCCACACAACAGGCCAGGAATGAAACCAAAATCATCAGCAGCAACAAAAAATAGAAATGAGAAAAAAATTTAAAACCCAGGCATGAAGATCAACATCACAAGGGAAACATGGAAAACGGGAATTGCACAAACTGAAGCTCAAGCATGAGGACTCACTGAGCTGGTATAAAAGAGAACCTAGTAAAATGGAAATCAGAAATAATTTCTCAGATAAAAACAGAGATAGTGTCCAAAGTATAAGATATAATTAATAATACTAAAAACAAGATCAGGAATATGGTAGCATCTCAGATTATGGAAGTAAAGGGACCCTGTTAAACATCTTCAAAGAGATTTCCAGGAGATGAAAAACTCCAATGAAAGCTTTTAAATAGGATAAATGAATGGGAAAGCTGAATATCAGAAATAGAAGATAGGATTGCAGCCAGTGAACAGGAAAGGAATACTTTATGGAAAATGGCAAAGGACCACAAGAAATCAATCCAGCAGCTACTAGATGATGCAATGAAGAACAGCATATGACTGACTGGAGTCAGTGAAGAAACAGGAGACAGTACAAAAGATATAAAATTGTTCACAGATATAATGGCAGAAAACTTCACAGGAAAAAGAAAAGAATTTGACATACAGATAAGTGAGGCATATAGGGCTCCAAGTGGCTGTGCTATAAAAATCTATACCTAGCCAATATAATAAACAACAAAAACCAGCAACCCAACAAATGAACAAAATACTGAAAGCACTCAAAGAAAAGAAACAAATCGCATATACAGGAAAGCCCATCAGAATCACAGCAGACTTCTCAGGGCAACCACACAAGTGAAGGAGGAGCCTGGAGTGAAGGATTTCAAACCCTAAAAGAAAACATCCTCTAGCCTAGACTGATGTGTCCTGCAAAACTATTCTTCAAAATCAGTGGGGAAATAAGATACTTCCATGACAAAGAACACCTGAAAAACTTCATGATACAAAATCTGCACTCCAAAAATTCTGAACAGTATCCTAGAATAGGACAGTGAGAGTCACAATCCTATGGGACCCAGCAGAGTGAACTCATTGGGCAAGGCAAGAAACTGAATGGAAAAAGGAAAAATCAAAGAATAAAAGAACCAAGAAGAGGAAAACATTGTGATAGGGCTAAATCACTCCACATCAGTTATAATCATTAATGTCAGTGGCCTCAGTGCACTAATTAAAAGACACAGACTGGTAAGAAGCAAGATCCTACAATATGCTGTATACAGAAACAAACCTAATTTAGAAAGAAATCGATAGATTGAATGTAAAAACAAAGGACGTATACCCTCATACAGGAAACAATTCAAAAGGAAGAGGTGACATTAATAAATATTTATGCAACAAATTCTAGGGCAGTCAATCATATAAAACATACACACATACATACATATATATATTTTTTCCATTGTTCAGTAAACTTTATTGGTACATTATATACACAGCTCACAATCACACAAAACATTGGGGAATTTGTGACACAGGTCAATTCTCATTTTTACCTACATCCCTGCCCACCCACCCCCTCCCCACCCTCTATATACTATTTTATTTTTTTCCAAATCATATTAATTCCTTCCCCTCATTATGTTCCCATACCAAATTCCTCTTGGATATTTCCCATTCTACAAAAACTATCATACATTCTAGAGCTCCTTTACCTCTACAGGTACTTATATCAAAGAAAAGAACTGGTATTTGCACATCTGTGTTCTATTTATTTCACTTATTAGTGTGTCCTCTAGGTGTATCCATTTGCACATAAATGAATCAATCTTGTCATTCTTTATGGCAGAGTAATACTCCATTTAAAAAACAAACACATCTTTTTTTTTAAATTGAAATCTTTATTGGTACAATTTATATACATCTCACAATCACATATAACATTGGGGAATTTGTACCAGTATATGACACAAGTTAATTCTCATTTTTACCCACCCACACCTCCCCACCCCCTTTATAAGTACTCTTTTATTTTCTTTCTGCATCATATTTATTCCTTCCCCTCATTACATTCCCACACCAAATTTCCTATGGAAATTCCCCCACTCTATAAAAGCTGTCATACTTTCTAGAGCTCATTTGCATCTATATGTGTTCATGTCAAAGAGAAATCTGGAATTTGCCTATCAGTGATCTATTGATTTCACTTATTAGTATATCCTCCAGTTGTCTCCATTTGCACCTAAATGGATCAATCTTGTCATTCTTTATGGCAGAGTAATACTCCATTTTTATATAAAAAAAACACATCTTCTTTATCCAGTCTCCAGTTGATGGGCATTTGGGTTGTTTCCAAGATTGAGCTATCACGAACTGAGCTGCTATGAACAAGGGTGTACATTTGTCTTTCCAATGTGATTTTAAAAAATTCTTTTGGGTATATTCCTAGCAGGGGGATAGCAGGGTCATATGGGACCCCTAGTTCTAGTTTTCTGAGAAATCTCCACACGGATCTCCACAATGGTTACACAAGTGTGCAATCCGACCAACAGTGGAGAAGGGTTCCTTTCTCCCCACAGCCACGCCAGCATTTATTGTTGGTTGATTTTGTGATAGCAGCCATTCTTTGTGGAGTGAGATGAAATCTCAGTGTTGTTTTCATTTGCATTTCTCAAATGACCAGTGATGTGGAACATTTCTTCATATGCTTCTTGGCTGCTTTGACTTCTGCCTCTGAGAAGTGTCTGTTCATTTCAGATGCCCATTTTTGAATTGGGTCTTTAAACTTGGGGAGGCTGATCTGTTTGAGTTCTTTATATATTGTAGATAATAGCCCTTTGTCTGATAAACAGCTAGTAAATATTTTTTCCCATGTTGTTGGTTGTCTTTTAGCAGTGCCAGTGACTTCTTTTGCTGTGCAGAAGCTTTTCAGTAGAATGAGATCCCATTTGTTGATTCTTTCTGCTAGTTCTTGTGCTAGAGAGGTTTTATTCATAAAGTCTCTGCCTAAGCCAATGTCTCCAAGAGTTTTACGTAGCCTGTTTTCCAGCAGGCTTATTGTTTCTGTTTTAATGTTTAAGTCTTGTATCCATTGTGAGTTTAGTTTTGTACATGGTAAAAGAGATAGGTCTAGCTGTAGCTTTTGGCAGGCTAAAGCCCAGTTTTTCCAGCAACATTTGTTAAAGAGGCTGTCTTTCTTCCATTGGGGATGTTTGGCTCCTTTGTCAAAGATAAGGTGACTTAGTGTATCCAGAGTTGTTTCTGGGTCTTCTAATCTATTCCACTGGTCCTCAGGTCTGTTACTTTGCCAGTACCATGCAGTTTTTTTTTTTTATCACAGCAGCTTTATAGTAGAGTTTTAAATTGGGGATTGTAATACCCCTGCCATGTCGTGGTTGCTTAGAATTGCTTTTGCTATTCTAGGTTTCTTGTTTTTCCAGATGAATTTTTGTATAGTTTTCTCTAGCTCTGTGAAGTATACCGTTAGAATTTCAGTTGGGATTGCATTGAATCTATATAGTAGTTGTGGAAGTATAGCCATTTTGACAATGTTGGTTCTCCCTACGCAGGAAGAAGGGATGTTTTTCCACCTTCTGATTTCCTTTTCTATCTCAGTTTTCAGAGTTCTATAGTTTTCAGAGTAGAGGTCTTTCACCTCTTTTGTTAGACTGATTCCTAGATATTTCATTCTTCTAGGTGCTATTGTGAAAGGGATTGACTCTGCAATTTCTCTTTCAGTGAGTCTGTTGTTTGTGTAGACAAAAGCTGTTGATTTTTGAATGTTGACCTTGTATCCAGCAACCCTACTAAATTTGGTAATTAAGTCTAGTAGACTTTTGATTGAGTTTTTAGGATCCTGTAGATAGAGTATCATATCATCAGCAAATAATGCCAGTTTAACTTCTTCCTTTCCTATTTTTATTCCTTTTATATCTTTGTCTTGCCTGATTGCTATGGCTGATGTTTCCAGTACTATATTGAATAAGAATGGTGACAGTGGGCATCCTTGTCTCATTCTTGATCTTAGTGTAAAAGGTTCTGATTTTTGCCCATTAAGTGTGACGCTAGCTGTTGGTTTCTCATAAATAGCTTGTATCAGATTGAGAAAAAGCCCATCTATTCTGATTCTCTGTAGGGTTTTGGATTTTGTCAAATGCTTTTTCTGCATCTATTGAGATATTCATATGGTTTTTGTCCTTAAGTCTGTTAATATAGTGTATTACATTGATTGATTTACGTATGTTGAACCAGCCTTGCATGCCTGGGATAAATCCAACTTGATTGGGGTGTATGATTTTCTTGATAACTCTCTGTATCCTGTTTGCCAGTATTTTATTGAGAATTTTTGTGTCAATGTTTATTAGAGAGATTGGCCTGTAGTTTTCTTTTTTGGTGGGATCTTTCCCCGCCTTTGGAATCAAGGTGATGTTGTTTCAAGGAATGATTTTGGGAGTACTGCTTCCCTTTCAATTTCATTAAAAAATTGAGAAGTACTGGCGTTAACTCTTCTTTAAAAGTTTTATAGAATTCAGCAGTGAAGCCATTGGGACCAGGGCTTTTCTTTGTTGGTAGGTTTTTTAAAATTACTTTTTCAATTTCACAGATTGATATTGGGTTGTTTAACATTATTATATCCTCTTCGTTCGGCTTTGGAAGTTCATATGTGTCTAGGAATCTACCCATTTTTTTCTAGATTTTCCATCTTTTTGGAGTACAAATTTGCAAAGTACATGTTTATTATCCTTATATAAAACATATATTAATGGACATGAAGAGCCAGATAAGCACTAATACAGTAGTAGTAGGTGACTTCAACACCCCACTGTCACAGATTGATTAGGCAAAAAAAAAAAAAAAAATCAATAATGAAATACTTGAAGTGAACCAAACTTTGAAACAAATGGATTTAATAGATATCTATAGAGTATGTAACCCCACAAAATCAAAATGTTCTTTCTTCTCAGCTCATGGGTAATTCTCCAAAGTAGACTACATTCTAGTGCATAGAGTATGTTTAAAAAAATGCAAAGGAATTTATGTTATCCTCTATATACTATCAGATGACAGTGCCTTGAAATAGGAGTTCAATCACAAGAGAGATTCCAAGAACCTAAAAAACACATGGAAATAGAATTACATTCTCCTGAGCAACCAATGGGTCACAGAAGAAATTAAACAGTATTTGCAATTAAATGGTAATCCCAGTATAACATTCAGAAATTTATGGGACACAGTGAAAACAGTTCTATGAGGGCAATTCATGGCAGTGAATGTCCATAAAAGGAAAACAGAGAGAGCTCAAATAACCTAATGCTGAACCTCAAACTACTAGAAAAAGAGGAGTAAGACAAGCACAAAACTCATAAAATGAATGATAACTTATTAGGATTAGTGCAGAAAATAATGGAAACTAAGAGAATGATAAAAAATAATGGAAATAATGGAAACTAAGAGAATGATACAAAAAAATCTACTAAGTGAAGAGTTGGATTTATGAAAGGATAAATACAAAAGACAAACTCTTAGCCAACTTTACCAAAAAAAAAGAAGAAGGAAAAGGCTCAAATCCATGTAATCAGCAATGAAAAGGGTGAAATCATCACAGATCTAGCAGAAATTTAGAAAATAATAAACACTTGCTCTGAGAACTTGTTCTCCAAAAAGAAGGAAAACACAGAAGAAATACATAGATTCCTATGTGAACTTCCAAAGTTGAACAAAGAAGATATAAAAAGCTAAACATCCCAAAATCAATCTGTGAAATTGAAAATATAATTACAAATTTACTGACAAAGAAAATTCTGAGTCCTGATGACTTTTCTGCTAAATTCTACAAGACTTTCAGAGAAGAGTTAGTGACACCACTCCTCATATTCTTTAATGAAATCAAAAGGTAAGCAATACTCCCAAATTCATTCATGGAAGCAACCATTACATTGCTTCTAAAAGCAGCGAAAGACCTAACCAAAAAAGTGAACCACAAGCCAATCACCCTAATGAACATTGATACAAAACTCCTCGTTGAGATACTGGCAAACAGAATACTGATGATCATAATGAAGATCATACATCTTGACCAAGTTGGATGTGTCCCAGGGTTGCAAGGAGGGTTCAACATATATAAACCAATAAATGTAACACATTACATAACAGCCTCAAAGACAAAAGCCAAATGGTCATCTCAATAGGTGCAGATGTTTCTATTTCATTATTAAAGCCCTATAGAAAATTGGAATAGATGGTCTATCATGGGGCCATGTAGCCTAATGGATAAGGCATCTGATTCTGGATCAAAAGATTGAAATAGATGGTCCGTATCTTGAACTGATAAAAGCTATTTATGAGAACCAACAACCAGCATCATCCTAAATGATTAAAAACTGAAACCTTTCATGTTATGATCAGGAACAAAAGAAGGATGCCCACTATATCACTCCTGTTCAATAATGGAAACAGCCACAGCAATTAGACAAGATAAAGAAGTAAAGACATGTCAGGAAGAATTTAAACTGTCCTTTGCTGATGACATGATACTCTATATACAATCTCTTAAAAATCCAACCGAGGGCCAGAGATTTAGCTCAGTGGTTCCAGCACCTGCCTTGCAAGTGCAAGGTCCAGAGTTCGATCCCTGGTAACCACATACAGTGCTGGGCATGGTGACTTATGCCCACCAGCAATCAGTACCACATATCACAGTGCCAGGCATGGTGGCTCATGCCTGTAATCCAAGCACTCTGGAGGCAGAGACAAGAGGATTGCTGAATTCAAGGCTTGCCTGGGCTACATAGTGAGCTCAGGGCCAGCCTGAACTACAAAGTGAGACCCTGTCTCAAAAACAAAAAACAAAAAACAAAAAATCAGTAGCCTTTTTATATATGAAGAACAGACTCAGTGGAAGAGAAATCAGGGAATCAATTTCCTTTATAATAGCATCCAAAAAGAGAAATATCTAGTAATCAATCTAATAAAGGAGATGAAAGATCTCTATTCTGAAAATGATAGCATTCTGAAAAGGGCGATTAAAGAGATCAGCAAATGGAAAGATGTCCCTCCTTTTGGGTAGGAAGAGCCTATATCCTTAAAATTGCCATACTGCTAAAACTACTATATAGATTCAATGCAATCCCGATTGAAACCCCAACAGCATATTTCACAGAGCTAGAGAAAATAATCCAGTAATTCATCTAGAACCACAGGAGAGCTAAAATAGCATATGTAATTCTAGGGAACAGGAACATGGCAGGGGTAACACAAGCCCCAACTAGAAACTATAGTACAAAACCACTGTAATAAAAACAACATGGTACTGGAAAATTCTTCCTTATCTATCTTTATTCATTTTCTTTCTTTCTCTTGTCTGACAGCTGTGGCTAATATTTCCAAAAGTATATTGAACAGGAGTGGTGATAGTGGACATCCTTGTCTTATTCCTGATCTTATCATGAGAGGTTTCAGGAGGATCCCTGGAACAGACTAGCAAACCTAAAACAACACCAGATACACTAAGCCACCTCATGTTTGACAAAGGAGCCAAACACCCTCAAAGTAGGAAAGATAGCCACTTTAAGAAATGGGGCTGGAAAATAGTCTCCCAAAGATCTCTTTCACCATGCACCAAACTAAAATCAATGTCGATTAGAGACCTAAATATTAAAACAGAAATAGTAAACCTGCTGGAAGATAGGCTAGGTGGAGCTCTTGAAGACACTGGCATGGGTAAAGATTTTATGAACAAAACCTCAGCAGCATGGGAACTAGCAGCAGAAATCAACAGCTGGGATCTCATCTTACTAAAAAGCTTCTGCACACCAAGAGAAACCAATGGAGCAAAATGATAACCTACAATATGGGAAAGAACTTTTACCAGCTATTTCTCAGACAGAGGACTACTATCTACAGTATATAAATAGCTCTAAAAAATTAACCACACCAAAGTTAAAGACCCAGTTCAAAAATGAGCATCTGAAATGAACAAACATTTTTCAGATGAAGAAATAAAAGCAGCTAAGAAACAGATGAAGAAATGTTCAATGTCACTGGTCATTCGAGAGCTACAGATGAAAACAACACAGATTCTATTTCACTCCAGAAAGAATGGCTGCTATCAGGAAATTAACCAACAACAATGTTTGGCAGGACTGCCAGGAGAAAGGAACCCTTCTCCCACTGTTCATGGGAATGTAGACTGGTACAACCACTGTAGAGATCAGTGTGTACATTCCTTAAATATATAGGATTAGAGGTTCCATTTGACCCTGCTATTCCCCTGCTAGGTATATATAGATTTAAAAAGTTAAAAAATTAAAAAGAATCATACCACAGTGACAAATGTGCACCATGTTTATAGCAGCTCAGTTTGTGCTAGCTAAATCTTGAAAACATCCCAAATGTCCATCGATAGGAGATTGGATAATAAAGATCTTTAAAAAAAAATCAAAGGGAGTGTTACTCAGCCATAAAGAACGATAAATTTGAGTCATTTATACTCAAATGAACATACCTTGAGGTTTACTATGAGGACATACTATGAGCTCATACTCATAAGTGAAATAGGATGCAGATCTGTAAATTACCTATCTTTTCTCTTGTATGAAAAGCTAAAGGTGTAGATGAATTCCAAAATGTATGATAGTTAATGTGAAACAGGAAGAAAATGTGCAAAAAGAAAAGGGAAAGGGTGAGTATGGTAAGTGAAGAAAGGAAATAAAAAATTTATATAGAAAGAAACGAAACAAATCTTATGTATATAGGGGGTGAAGGCTGTAGGGTGGGCAGGGGAAAGGGGAAAAATGAGACTCTAGATGTGTCATGTACAGGTACAGATTCTCCATGTTGATAGTGATCATTATGTATAAAATGTACCAATAAAGCCAATTAAAAAGAAAAATAAATTACTACATTATTGTCATAATGTATAGAGGAAGAATACATGAAAAATATCCTTTTTTCTGATAGGATGATAATGGTTAGTTATACAAATAGTTGCTAAATTTGGTGCTATGGAGGAGAAAAGTTCACAGTCGTTTCAGAGGGCAAAGTGGAACAAGCAGGGACAGTCGTAGGGCTTCCTGAAGGAGGAGAAACCTGAGCTGGGTCTGGCTGAGTAAAAGCCAGTGGGGTTGACCACTGTGGTGGATGGAACAGCCAGGATGGCGGAGAACATGGACTGGGAAATGGAAGATGTATTGTGAAGTGAGTCTGGAGAGAACAAGGGGCTTATGTGATGGAGATCCTTATTGTCAAACTCTAAAGACGGGATTTCTAAAGACTGAAGATAATGGCATCCTTGAAAAGTTTTAATGGAAAACAGTAACGCAATATTCCAGAAAGATCATTCTGTCATAGGGAAGAGGAATGTCCTGGGAAAAACCTTTGCCTGGTTACACCTGTCAGTCTTGGAGGGCTTCAGCATGTTCACTGTGCTAAGCTATTACAGACCGTATATAAACCCAAAACAGTGTTTTATTTATTTTGTTTTTATAAATGAGCACCAGGAGCCTAGAACACAGCTCCAGTTCTGTGGCGAAACCTCCATGCTGTAGCAACTAGACAAACATACGTGTGCCAAAATTTAAAACTTGAAGACTTTGTTCTAATCAACAGATAGCTGAGATCTGCTATAATCAGAAATATCCTTTTCCATCTATCTGTTTATGTAAATAACAAGAAGGGCCTTTCTTTTGTGTTGTGAAGATCATCATGAATGAAAAAATAGCTGCTTTTCAGTGCTTTGGAAAAATGATGGGAGTGCTGGTAAAAGAGAGGGAAATGAAGGCCATTTCCTATTCATTTCCTCTCTTTGCATCAGAAGCCATTAAAATGTAAATCAAGCTGCTGAACATCAAGTCTGGCAGAAATGGGAAAACAGGACAAAAGGTGTTTGAAACAAGACTAGTGGCTTGGGGGGGGGTGAGATGTGGGGATGTTGGGGAATATTTGCTGTCCCCAAGAAACAATTTTGTGTTCATCAAAAGGCAGAAAAAATACATTCTCTGGTTTCCTATGTCCCGAGGCTCAGTTTAATTAAGGCAAGAAAGGGCAGAGAGATGTGATAAATAAAACAAAACCTAGATCTGCAGGGAAGTGCCCTAGAGAAGTCAGAGGAGCTCAGGGCTGGTAATCTTCATTACATGAGGGATGAGGTACGTCAAGGACAGAAGGTGTCATGTAGACAGCATAATGAAGCACCATATGGGGGGAGATAGGATAATCAAAACATCTTTTATAGTACCAGAACTAAGATGCAGGGAGCATGCTTGAGCAGAGGTTCTCTGCAGTTTGACAAACAGATCACTGATGCCTTCTTCATCAACCTGGGGGATGCAAATGGAACAGGTGGTGCCTGCAGGTGATGTCTTTGGACAGGAGCACTTATGAGTTTCACTGGAAATATGAACAAGGAATATTGAATGATGGATAATGTGAATGGCAAGGGTCTAATTTCAGGTGATCTTCAGGCATATGATATATGAGCAAAAGTATAACAAGAGGTTATAAGAACACTTGGAATAAATGAAAACCAAGTTGGTGAAAGCAGGTTGGCAAATCCATGTTTCCTTAAGTAAATCATAGGTTCTTTGTTTATTAGTCAACATATAGGTCTAAACTATACTTAGTTTTAGGAATTGCTATGATGGTTAGGTGAATTAATACTATCTGTTTAGGGAATTTAATTCATCTGACACACAGTACTATAAAAGCTATTGAGTTGAGGGCTGTCTTCCTATGTCATTGAGCTTAATTTGAGATAAAAATAAAAAAAATTCAGTGAGTGGCTCTGAATCAACATGGTGAAGATCTATAGTTGAAGCAGTGAGAAATCAATATAAGAATCCAATGCCAATAGGAAGGATCAGGATTATTATGTGGGAGGCTATGTCACAAGACAGGAATAGACTGGAGACAGTAGGGATTCAGGGCCAGGCCAGATGAACCTGAGGGCAATATGTAAACTCCAGGAATGAAGGAATTTATGTCACTACTCATGTTCTAGTCCATGGCAGAACAGTGCCAGTAAGTACTAGAGCATTTTAAGCATCTGTGGAATGAATGGCTGAAGTGCCAAGTAGGCCAGCGGCATGTTGGCCTAGTATAAAGGAACAGAGTCAGGGTGGGCAGCCATTAGAGCAAAGTGGCCTTGAGACTCCTACAATGAACAGTCTAATTATCAGGAATAGAAAATCCCAACTTTGGGTAGTAGAAGAAACTCAAGGCAGAATTAAAGCGATGGAAGGTAGTGTTTCTAAAGAAACAAAGCATGCCTTAAATGTCTAAAACTGTTGAATGAGAATAAGAAAGGTCAAGGAAGAACAAAAGATATTCCCTTCTCATTCTTTCTCTCATTCCATTTGGTTTTCTATCTTTTATTTCCCAGTCTACACTAAATAAAGAAATTGGCTGTCATCTCATTTAGAGTAAGGAGATAGTCAAATGAGCTTCAGGTATATCTGAGGAATTTCAGTTAACTTTAAAAGAGTTTCTTACTAGCAAAAAGTGCTCAATCCTGCAATCATGTAGTTACTAAAGCATATTTAGGAAGTTGTGTGGTCTGAAAGATCTCTGCCAGGCACATCCCTTCCGCATTCTTCAGTGTGTTCTACCATCCTACACAGAGCAGAATGAACAGGATGGCCTCCTGAGACCCCCTACCCTGGAAGACGTGGTGTGCCAACTCCCTTGGAAGGTCCAGGCTTACAAATTGAAACTGGGAGGTGGGTGGAGAGCAGTGATGGTAAAGAGTAAGAAATCCAAATACACATTCGAGGCAAATCACAGCACTCCCTCCTCCACAAAGCAAGGAAGAGAGGGTGTACATTTTTGGCCTATTTGTGGTTAGTTACTAATAAGTTTTTAACTTGCTTGGAATATTGTGACAAAGATATGTACAATAGCACTAGAATGTGTATAGGTACATGTATGTGTGTGTATGTGTGTATATAAATCCACATATATATATGTGTATAAACCCACATATATATATATATATACATACATACATACAGGTTTGTGTGTATACATATGTGAATAAAAAAGGGGTGTTGATCATCAAATGCTGCTAAAGTTCCCAGAGAACCACTATGAGTTTCCATGGAAACATTATAGGCTAGCTCTGAAACAAATGGCAAGATAGTGGAGAAAAGGGCACAGATAGTCACATTTAATATCTTTTTATAATCTGGCTACTTTAGCACATTTGTGCACACAAGCGGGCTAAAAGAGTGATCAAAATACTCAGATATTTTATATTTCAATAAAAAGGTGGGAATCGGTCCTGGTTTTGCTTTATATAGGTTTCACAAAAAACAGAGGTTATTTCTAAGATTCTCTCTTTGATTTCTTACTTTACTTCAGCTTGTGTACCAACCGATTCTTGTTAAATATTTATGGACAAGATTAAAGACTTTATAAAACATAGCAGCTGGCAGCTGTCCTCGCCTAAAGGATAAAGCAGAGAGTTTTCAATTTAATTGGGTAACTATGTGACCAAAATATCTAACCCTCAAGGGAAATACAAGAATTAAAATATGTAAAGAAATTTTTCAAAGAGAAAATGGCCTTTTACATTTTGTAGCTTATACTCATATTTCCTTTGGTAATTTCATGTGAAGGTGAACTTATAATGTTATCTTTTATAACTTTTTTGAGATCAGAGACACATTTCCTTGTTTCAGAACATCTCCCCATAACATGCAGGTAGCGAGCACATAATTGTAGTTTGTGTATGGCACAAACTTCTAATAATATTCAATGTAGTTGTCTTATGTCCAAATTATAAAAGGAGAAAATAAACTAAAAAATGCAGAAGGCGAGGAATCTACTCAACTATCTGACATTTAATTAGATAAATGGAAGTTTAAAAAGAGAGTTTTTTTTTCACTTTTGAATAAAAAATTGCCTGACATTTAATAGCCACACTTTTTGTGTTAAATCCCTGGTATTTATGTTGTAGACCTGGGTGATCTTGGACAAGTTGCCTTCCTCTGTGTGTGTGATCCTTGGCTGGACCAGATGACCCCTGGGATTCTGCAAAAGTCTAAAGTTCTAAGTCAAGGTGGGCAAGCAAAGAAGCATGGTTAAATCTCTCCCATTAACTGCTGGTCACCAGAGGTAGAAGTCTTAACTTTGGACTCAGCAGCCTCCAGAACTATAACAAATAAATCTCTATTCTTTATAAATTACCCAGTCCCCGATTTTATTTTAGCAGTATAAAACAGATTGAAACTCCTAAAAATGAAGTCTCATATTTATAGTTCTCATAATCAGGTCCTGAGAAAAACTTATGACTGGCTGAAACACAAAAGAAACTGATTATTAGCAAAACTAGTGCCAAACTATAAGATTTATCAATTCCTTGCTTTGTGCCCGCTTCACTGTCTGGCATTTGCATACATAATTTTATTGGTGCCTTCTAACAACCTCATCTCCCAGGGGAGAGAGCCTCAGATGTGAAGAAGTCAGACAGCTGGTAAGTACAGAAGGGTGGATTTGGGCCTAGGTTTGTTTGACTTCAAAGCTCATGGTTTTATGAAGGCAATTTAATATTTACAGCACATTCTCTTCCAAGAAAGGAAGTTACTGCAAGAAACAAACAAATAAAAATTCTGGAAGATGCATAAATTCTGGATCCTAGCAAGGTCTGGGATCTTCTGTAAATCTGTTTGGAGGCTTCTTAGAGCCATTGTTGGCAAAATGCTTCCTAAAGTTTTTTCTAAAATCTGTTTTCAGTAGTCAGAGGTGTCTTTTAGATTGTGTTCTTTTAGCATCCTGTTCTTTCTGCCAAGGATACCCTGTGCTGGCACTTTGTGTTGTTGATGTTCCAGCTGTACTTCAGAGCAGCATCTCATTGTGCAGGGAAAAGCCCAGTGCCTTGATGCCAATGAGGACCACCCTATATGTTAGATACTTTTCTTCCTGCAGCAGGTCATGGCATCCCTGAGGGGACTGCTAAATCTCTATCATCTTAGACTCAACATTCTTCATGGAATCACACCAGATGCTGTGGTTCCTGAGATGGGGAATAGTATCTCAGACCCTAAGATCTCACAGCATTGAGCATGTCTCTTGTGAAGGCAATGGAGATTTGTTGAGAAGGATTATGTGGAAACCCATTCCATGCTAGCAGTTTGCCTCGTCTTTTATTTTCTGACTGCTGAGGTGTGCAAGAGCCTGTAAGAACAAGTTGAACAAATTCTCAGCTATTTGTGCTCAGCAGAGAAGGTGCGGATTTGAGCTGAGACTTGGCATCTAGTCATGGTGTTTTTGAGAAAGATTCTTCTCACTGGAATAAAATCTTGCCTGTATTACCTGGGTAGGTCTTCTAATCACACTGATCCTTCCTTGCAGAATAGATTCAAGCACTATCCATCCAGTAGCCCCAATTTCTCAATTCTGTGCTTGATCCTCCTTCTGACCTTCAAGCAGTTATATGAACATAAGATCTTATGGGAATGAGTATATGCTCCGCAGTAAATACATTGTGTTGTCAGTTCTACTTCTGTCATTTACAAGCTGTGCAACCATGGTATTTACCCAAATTTTGTAGACTTCAGTTTACTTATTTGAAAAACATGAGTAATAGTGGCATTTACCTCAGTGATATTAATCATAAGCACTTATTGACAGCAAGTGAACTTGTGACAGTTAGTAATAGGAAGCTATTTAAAGTTGTTCGGTTAACCAAAGTACCTATCAGTTCATATGACTCAATATGTCATATTTTCATTCCCTTATCAGAGGGCCGATGTATTCATTTGGGAGGGAGAAGACACAGAAAACAAATGGGGAAGTCCTTTCCACCTCCCCTCCATCCTCCCTCACTGCCCCTGTTTCTAGCCCTATACTGTAGGCAAGAGCATTAAATATCTTTCATTCTTCAGTAAAACCTTTACCTTGTGGGTTTGAGGCACTATAGACATCTACTCCTTCAGAAATGTCATTGACACAGGGGCACTTGGTGGAGAGAGTACTTGTTAATGAACTGTCTGGCTGACAAGGTGGGTTGGGTCTCTGTACACTGTGGGCTGGGACTGGGCTGAGGGTATGGCTGTTCTTTCCATCTGGGTTCCAGGCATAGTGTAATAATAACAAACCACACTGAGCTTTTGCTACACAACAGACTCTAGAAGTCTTCTCCTACCTGACCCTCATAGCCATGTCCATTTTGGAGATATGCAAATAGATACTGAAAAGTTGTGTGACTTGACCAAAGTTATACAGCTGGCAGAACCAAGAACCAAACTTGAAGTTATCTGACATCAGGAGCCAAGATGAGACAAATCTAAGGGACTTGATGTTTTGCAGTTAACTAAGAATTCTTTGCAAAATCTCTGACAAGAGATTATGCAGGCTTCATTGATATACTTTGACTCAGAAGCTCTAGTTCCAGTCCTCAGATTTGTTTTCATAGGGAAGAAAAAATCCAATTGAGAAAGGAATGTACTTGGAGTCATTTAAGAACTAATTTGATAGCTGTAATTGTCCTTTAGAAATAAAATCCTTTCTCACTTTGTACTTCATGAACCTTTATTTCTGAGTGTGAGGTAGCGGGGGAGGTGGGAAGTTGGAGGTGGAGAGTCAGATGAGCTGTGAAAATAAGTGGATTTTCTCTGATGTCTAATCCACTAATTATGTAGAGCAAAATTGGATCACACTTGTAATTCAGTTTTTACTGTTTGCATTAAGAAATGCTGTTGGCAGAGTTGTGAGCAGGAAAAGGGAGAAGGACACTGCAAATCATTACTTAATGTGAGCAGAGTGAATGCTAGCTTTATTCTGGGTGGAGGCAGTTACAGTGTTGCATTTGGACTGCTCAATTTAGCTAATGTGGCTACAGCAGTAATGACTAAAGTGGCAGCAGAGAATATTAAGAAAAGTAATGTGGGAAGGTATTTGAATAGAAGTTAAAATGACTACTCTGTGTTTGCATACAGGATGAGGAATTCTTTTCACTGAGTTTAACAGAATTTTGACTTTCAAGTTTATTCTAATGGTAGACATTTGTTGAAAGTGATAAATCACTGGATAAAAAATTTGGGGTGACCAGTCCTTGTACCCTTCTTCAAATCTGTTTAGATTCCCAGTCATCTCCTTGTTCTCCACGTGTAATAGTGCTAGGCCCTATTGGAACATCACTTTTCTCTAGCAGCTCAAAGCTTTATAAATGCTTGAGGGCTTTCTGAGCATACCAAAGCCATCAAATGATAACATTCTGCAGGAATGTAAAGGTGGATTTTTTTTTTCTGAGTTAGGGAAGAGAAAGTGGAAGAGGGGAAATAAAACTATCCTCTGGGAGCCAGGGATGGGGTAAGCAGTTTTCTAGGAAGCTTTTATTGTGTGGAAATGGGATTGTCTCTTGCAGCACTTTTGCTTACCCTCTCCCCTTCTACCCCCACCCAACTCTGTCTCTCCTCTAGTATATTTTAAGCCATTTCCCATTTTTTAAAAAGTGGAATTTGCTAATAGCATCCATTTAATTTTACATAAATATACTCTTTAAGGCTAAGGCAAATCTGACTGGTTTTCAATGGGAAAAGAAGATGTCACAACTATCCTTGGAGTTATTTCCAGAGAACTTATCTCCAATCCCAATGTTACAGAACTGTATATGATGATCAGTATTTAACATCAGGCATAGAATGAACATATTTTTCTAAATAGAAATACTACTGTCAAAAACAGAATGCTATAAATAGAATGATGTCTTTTGTTTCCAAAGACTATGCACTAGTGGCCTGTGTAAATTACAGTAAAAGTGAGATAGTTTGTGCCAGACTTTAGGGGTTAGGCTAGGATTGCAATTTGGGGCTATCTTGGGATACATGCTGCAGCTGCAAGTGCCATCAGTGAGTACTCTTGGGGGAAATGGGACATTTAGTGACTTGTGATGGTCTTTTAGCAAGTAACTTTCCTCAAAGTGTGAGGCCCAGTTGACACAGTCCTCCATGTGGCAGAGTATGTTTCCACCATCTACCTACCAAGCAGCCAGCAAACCAGTGAATCAAACTATGAAGTCTCATACTTAACTTGTCTCTGAGCTCATGTCCTCCTTTGAAATTGGGGGGTTCTCTTCTAATTCCAAGGGAAACTCAAGTTTTAAAGCCACTCCAAGGAAGGGCAGGGCAGGGCAGCCTGGACAGGTTGTTGTTCCTGGTGGGGTTCCTGGAATGCATGGTGAAAGCCTTCCAGTGAAGACTGGTGAGTCACAGGAAGCAGGGTGTGCTGTGGACCAGGGAAAGCAGGAAGAAGGCCCTACAGACTTAAATTCCTCCAGCTGATGAAATCATTTTACTGACTCTGCCACTGCTCAGGTGATTGTTTTAAAGCAGCTACATTAGGACATACCATAATCCATCCACTCAAGCTATTCAATTTACTAGAGTGTATACCATCAACACAATACATTTTAGAACATTTTTCTCTCAAAATCCCATACCCATATCTGTCAATCCACCTGCTTCCCTGCCCCACAGACCTGGAAAAAAGTAATTTACTTTCTGTCTATAGCTTCATCTATCTTGGAATGTTATGGTGTCTGTGTACCTTCTTTTACTTAACAAAATTATTTCAGGATTCATCCACATTGCAGCATGTACCAGTGCTTCATTCCTTCTTATTGTTGGGCAGTATTCCCTTGTGTGGATAGGGCTTGCTGTTGTAAACTCTTTGTTACTCAGTTTTTCTCTTTATATATTTATTTGTGTAACAGGGACATGAATACCTGAATTACACTTGAGAATACTGCAACCCAAGCATCTAGCAGCTTGAGGTCTAGACCACTGTAGGGCTAGACATAGCAGCTATTATTTTTTTAATTGAATTCTTTATTGGTACAATTTATATACATCTCAAAATCATATATAACATTGGGGAATTTGTACCAGTATATGACACAAGTTAATTCCATTTTTACCCATATCCCTACCCACCCACACCTCCTCACCCCCTATATACATGCTCTTTTATTTTCTTTCTGTATCATATTTATTCCATCCCCTCATCACATTCCCACACCAAATTTCCTATGGAAATTTCCCACTCTATAACAGCTGTCATACTTTCTAGAGCTCATTTGCATCTACAGGTGTTCATGCCAAAG
>PVIC010025373.1:0-25329 GCA_004025085.1 Thryonomys swinderianus
GCAATCCTCCTGTCTCTGCCTCCTGAGTGCTGGGATTACAGGTGTGAGCCACCACGCCCTGCACTGTGGTATGTGGTATTGATTGTTGGTGGGTGTGAGTCACCACGCCTGCATTATATGTGGTTACCGGGATTGAACTCAGGACCTTGCGCTTGCAAGGTAGGCACCGGAACCACTGAGCTAAATCTCTGGCCCTGGAGCAGTACTCTTGATTTGACAACCAGTGTGTTATTCTGATGGATCTGTTCCATTTTGAACAGGGTCTGAGAAAGTGCACGGGTCTAATTACAAATACATATTTGTACATTTGTATTTTTGCTTCTTGTTAGATTTTGACATTGGACTTTCCATTAAATAATTTTTAACAGATAAAAAGCAAACCAACAAATCAACAAACCAATGTGCTGCCCCTGGCCCTGGGTCCTGTCTTCTAACACACAGGGCTGATGAAGACCGAAGAGATGCCCTCTAGAGGTGCAAATGCAAGGCGGTCTCCAGCTGGCAGCGTGGCTTCCTGTGTGAGGAGTGCGGACTCCACCCGCGGCAAAAGGCCTCATCCTTATTACGATTATGCAAAGCGGCCCTGGGGATTTGACCTCGCAGCTGATTTCATGGTAGTTTTTAATACAAAAGAATCAATTTTGGGGAATAAAAACTGGCACTGGCTGTGCATCATGACATATTAACAGGAAAATGCCACAAAGGTTACAAGTTAAATTCTCACAGAGGCTTGTGCCATACAGTTAGCTTCTCCCAGGGAAGCTAAGTCCACTCTCACCACGTGCTTAGTCTCCCTCATCCCGCTCATCCAGAGGGGCGGCTTGCCCGAGGGAGCCCTGCTCTTGCTACAGGCTCAAAGAATTTGTGTGTGTTTATTTCCCTTGTAAAGGATTTTTACCCCAATACGTGTTTCTGCTCACTTTCTCTTGAACTTAAATGACATGTGTTCATCCAAAGGGACGTGTTCATAAGAGGCACCACACGTTAGCACATGGTGCTCCACGGATCTGTCAGAGGCACGTGCACTGCGCGCTGCTCCCGAAACTCAAGGCACGAGAGAGGCTGGTACTTCCGGGCTCTGGGGGATTGAGGATGCTCTTTTCTTGTGAGCTCAGAACCGATTTATAGCTTTTGTGCAGCCTGACTTTGGGAGCAACACCACCTCCCTGTCGGCTCTGATGGGGAGGAGATGTCAGGGCCCAGGATGTCCCAGGGCCCTGTTCTCTGGGCTCCTCTTCCACAGCGGGCGGTGGGCGGGCTGGCTTCTCTCCCCTGCTCTTCTTCGGCGGTCTTTTCATCTGTGCTCGGTGCCTCCGCCGGGGTCCTTCCTTTGTCAGAAAGAAATCTCATTCCACAGACAAGGAAGGGCTGGCAGGAGCGGGCAGCAGGGGAGCTTGCAGCCTCATGTTGGTTGGTGGCTTCCTCTGGCCTCGCTGTCCGCCCAGTCTGTCGGTGACGGGAGGCGCCCAAGCCCTATGGTTTGATGGGGCCCTGGAGTCTTTCCTCCTCCTCCTCTTGGCGAGTTTCTCCACGCTCAGCTCCACAGAATCCCAGCGGGCACCGAACACACACACGAAGCTTCTCTCGGGTGCTGGACTGTGAGTCAGGAGAAAACCTGACCTCCTTCTCCGTTAATTATGCAGACAACTGCACATGAACACGAGGCCTATGTTGAGACGCTCGTCTGGCACCCGTGGGATCAAACCCGGCCCCTCTGCATGGCACCAGCACTGGCCCCGTTGATCCAGGGACCCTGACGAATAGTAGACTAGATGCTGTGCATTTCTATCTAGGTTTGTGGAGACTTTCAATGCTGGCTCTGTGTCTTGGCAAATTAATATGCTGAATTCAACAACAGAATGAAATGATTAAAATGCCATTAAAATGATCTATAAATCTTTCACTCTGAGAAAAGGCAGTGCACATAGTACATTGTCCTCACTGTGTAAGTGGAATAATTAGTCTCGCTCCAATTAAAGCTAGAGCTACAAACATAGTTCCTTCCCATGGTGTTTTTAAAAAGCCAGTAAGGGGCAAGAAGAATCATGGGAGAGAGGACGCTTTTCTTGGGTCACTGCAGGGACAGAGCATAGTTCCCAGTGGGCCCCGCAGCTGCTGCCTAATGCAGTGGCAGCTCCACAGGAGAGCTTTGGAGCTCACTGCTGGCCAGCGCGACAGTTACCTGTGCTGTGGACACTTGGCCTTCAGCAGTGCTCTGACCACTGTCCAGGAGGAGTCAGCTCGGAGCAGTGTCTCCGGGAGCAGAAGGACCCGATCCATGAGGGCTTGGAGGTTTCACACATGCCTTTTACTTTTCCAGGCACGAGGCTGAGCAGTGATGGTTGGGCCCTGCCCAGGATGGATGGGGCTGGAAGAGGCTGGACGGCAGGCACTCCAGCCTGGCCAGGTGATAAGATCATGGAGGGCAAGCGACCGGCGACCTGGAGTGGCTGTGCCTTGGCTGGAGGGTGGAGCCAGTCTGTGGGCATTTGAACAGGGCACCTCCCTTCCCAGGGTCTTCCTTGGGGCAGGGTGGAGGATGGCTTCCAGCAGGGGGGTCCTTCTTCCTCACACTCAGCCTTCCCTGGAAGGCTGGCTGCTCAGGCAGTTCGAAGGCACCTTGGCACACTGGCCCTGGAGCTGCTGCTGTGGTACTGGGGCAGGCCCGGGAGCACACGGGCCCTGCCGTCACCTCTGTGGCAGGTGTAGCAGGTCTGGGGTCCTCCTCTTCCTTCTGGGGATAGGACCTCTCCACAGACCAAGCCCATGACTAGGGTGTGGGTCCCAATCCAACAGTTGGCTGTGGGGACCAGAGGGCTGGAAGCAGGTGACCCAGGGGCAGAGCAAGTGAGGAGGAGGCTGGGACAGGGGGAGTGGCAGGTGCCCTGCAGGAGACCCCAGCGGGGGCTGGAGTGGAGCAGGTGCCCAGGGACACAGCACACCTGGGACTGCCTGCAGCAGGTGCCTTTGCTACCCAGAAAGCCGCTTAGCAGGTATCATCCTGCACCTGGGCTGGGCTGGGGATGGTTCCTAAGAGGCAGAAGCCCTGAAAGGCTGTGCTCCTGCATGAGGGTTTGTCTCTGCGGTTGGTGACGTGGGACGGATTGTCGCCCACTGTTCTGGGCTCACCCTGAGTGGTGGCCCCACAGAGACATGTGAACAGGGCTTTGTTCACAACCTTGCAAACTCAGAGTATCTGTGCAAGGCTGACTAAAGATGTGAATAGCGGAAAGAGACCCAAAAGCCCATCTAAATTAATCAGTACCAAGTTAAGGAGCCCAGAGAGAGCCTGGCTTTAGAATGACCCCCCCCAAATTTAGAATTTACTCAGAAATTGCTGTTGTTTTATGTGGCTTGGTTTTTCCAGATCTAAAAGCTCCTGATGTGGATGAAGAATAGCAGGAAGTAGGTGATCTCAGCACTGGTTTGTTAATCAGCTTTCTTAGTTATAGGACACAAAAACCTGATACAACTTAAATTTAACTAATGGTCCCAGGAGATTCAGTCATGGGCTGCTGGCTCCAAGGCAGGAACCTCAGGAAGGAAGGGCCTGGTGGAGGGAGCTGCTTGGCTCATGGTGCCCAGAAAGTGGAGCTGGGAAAAAGCTCCAGAGAGGAACCACACCCAGAACCCCAAGTCCCACCTCCAGGACACCCAGACACCAGCAGCGTGTCCTGTTAACTCATGAGGCTGTTCTTGATCCAATAAAATTGACACGTCAAGATTAGTGGTCACAGTATTTCTTTATCTCTGTGAATATATATATATAAAGTGAATAAAGCCAAGGCATAGACAGTGATAGGCATAGTAGCAAGGATGAGGCACTTTGCCTTGTTTTAGTTTTACCATGCATTCGGTTCTGGACGTTTCTGAGCTGGCCCTAAACTGAAAATGCCCACAGGTTACCAGGAGGCTGTCCTGGACCGTGGACCCTATTTGTGTTCCAGACATGAAAATACACAAGACTTTGTGCACACCCAACACAGGGTGCGAGTACTGGGTCGGGGGAGGAGAGGAGCTGGCTGCACAGTGTGGAGGTGTACACAGGTGAAGGCGGGAAGCACTCTCTGGGTGGTGTGTGCTCCAAGGAAGTAGCAGGGACGGTGCAGGAAGAGCTCCAAAGGAGGGTGGCACCAGGGATGGGGCTGGAGGGTGGGGCAGGTGACTGTGGCAGATGCCAACTGCTGCCAGTGTACTCTACCTACTGTCTTTGCCTTGGAATGCTGGGGCTGCGGGCTATGGAATTAACATTGAGTAAATAAATGTAAGATGGTCATTTGTAACAAAGATGAGGACGCTCATGGATTGTGTCATGAACTTTAGGTCTTCAGATCTTTAAAGATAAAACTTCTGAAGTCCTTCCCCATCCAGAATTTTGAGAGTGTTTTAGCCAAGGCCAGACACCCAAGTATGAAAGAGTAGAAATGTATAAAAAGAGTCTCTAACTAAAATCAATAGAAAAGTGATAGATATAGAAAGTGCTAATTTGTGTCACATATAAGGAGATTTTACAAATTTAAAGACCAAGATGAATTGCACAAATGGTTGTAGGAAGGCAACACAAATGAGTCATTGTTCCCAATCCACAGCTAGATGGGCAAATCCCCCATAAGACAGTAATGGGGAATCATTTGCTTCCCACCAAACTGGCGAACATGTAAGCAGCAGTAGCCCTTTGCACATGAGGGTAGGACTAGAGAAAGCTCTTACACACTGTGTTGCCAGAAACAGTGAGGCTGGGACTCAGTTTTTAGAATCAGTGCCAGGTTCAACCTGAATTAAATATTCTATGGCTTGCTACAAAGCTACCTGCTTCTGAGACTGTGACCCAGACAACATGAGTACATTAAAAGCCTACACATGGGTGTTCACAACAGCCTTGTTCTGGAACCAAGGAGCCTGTGGGAGGGGAACGGTTGTCAGGAGAAAGATGGTGTTTTGCCTGAAAGGTGCATTTGGCCTGCGGGAATTTTATTAGCCAGCTTTCCTGGGCTGGACACAATACCCAAAGTCCACGGCTTACCTAGTGTTTGTTCATGTCGTTCTCTGTCTCAGAAGGTTGGCTCTGTGCTCAGGTAGCTCTGAGGCAAGAGGATCGTGGTGGAGACTGTGGTGCAGCAGGCTGCTCTCCAGCCAGGCAGGAGGCAGAGCAGGGGCCAGACACAGACCCAAGACCAGGCTCTGTGGCCACCAGGGGCACCCAGCTGCAGGCTCTGTTAACCCCGGGGGCTCTGTGCAATGGTGTTGGCATAGTCAGGCTATGCAGCCCAGCGAGACAGTGAGGTGGCAACGCTTGTACGGAGGAAAGGAGCTCACTCATAAGGAAAACCCTGACCGAAAGCTTAGTGTGAATGTAGGGTGGAGGGGTGCCTATTCCCAGCAGCACTATGGTGGGTCCCCAATGACCGTGACCTGCTTTCCTGAGGAGCTGGTGTCCATGGGGGTGGTGGTGAGTGCTTGGTGGGTGTAGGATTAGTGTGCAAGAAGGGAAAGAAAAAAGCACACAAGGGAAGCTCTGAATAAGCAATGTGAGTCTACTGACTAAAATGGTCTCCATGAACACAGGTGTGCACAGGGATTTGGGGATTAAACACGACTGCCTGTGTTAGCCCATTAGAAAGAAAACAACTCACTGTTATTACAGCATGAGTGGATTTTGTTAAAAAAATTCAAGCAAGAAACAAAATCCTTGTACGTGCATATATTTGGGGAAACACTATATCCTAGGCTTGGTGCATAAGGATTAGTTATGACTCAGGAAATCCTAATCCTTCCTCAGGAAATTATTTGGTGTGATGCTTTTCCAGAGCGCAAACACAGGAGAGCAGAACTGCAGAATTACGAGGAAAAACCCAAATCCCATTGTGAGGTGCACAACTGGAGGAACTCGGTGGAGTCCTGCCCAGGATGAAGGTCACCGTGTCTGCGTCTGTTACCAGGTGCTGCCGACTGCACCCGTCGTGACTGCATGTATTTTGGCTCAGCCACACCTTGCGTTCCCAAACACAAGTTCTCCTCTGGATTTATGCTTGCTTTCAGAGCCTGGGGCTGAGGACGGTCTTCAGCAAAGGATCCTGAGACAGACATGAGCAGCACAGATCACTTCTGAGATCCCAGGTCATGATTCTAGCCAAATTTAAACAGAGTCACATCTGTTATTTACTAAATAGCCATGTACAACCCCTTAAAGGGTTCAGAGACCTTCTCAACCATGCCACTTCTTCTTGGACCTGTAGGCTACTTTTGCAATGAAGTATTGAAATAGAGTGCTAGAAAGCTATGCTGATGGAGAAAGTTTTGGTGTTTCTCTCCCGGATTCACATAAGCAAAGATGTGTTGCACCCCTGCTGTGTGAGGAGCATGTGACAGGTGCAGGACACACACACAGAGTGAGAGGCTCTGAGTGATGAATCTGGCAGATGCACGCAGGACTCAAGCACTGGCACTGTGGCCCGGCTTGGAGAGGAAGCTGTTTTCCCACATGGGAAGCTAGATGGGACCGCTCTGTCTGTGTTGCTGCTATAATGACACTGACCGCAGGCTGGGCCTTGCTCTCTCTGACACAGGTGTGACAGTGGCGGTTAATCAGGCATGGTGGCTGCTCCCGTGTAGCCACTTTCCTTCTCCATGGCAACCACGAATGTCCTCACTCTGCACTGGGCACCTCGCAGGCCTGTCCAGCAATGTCCTGCCCTACCGCAGTGTGTACGCTGCCCCTGCGGGGTGAGATGGGCACTGAGTTTGAGGACTAAAGCCCTGGGGTGGTGGCGGCCAACATGCTCTAGCTGCCTTCTCCTCTCCGTGGCCGGAGGCCTCAGCCGCTGCCCGTGCTCACAACTGTCGGGTGGTTCCTTCTTTCCAGGACCTGCCGATGGTCACACCACTGTCTGCGGTCTCTCCTGCTCTCCTTTGAACTTTCTATCCTCCTCTGCCTCTTCCTGGCCTGACTCCACCCCCTGCCCATTCATTGCCTGGCGCTCCTTGCTGGTCCTTGCTGTGGGCTCAACCCCATACCCACGGCCAGGGCAGGGCCAATGCAGAGGCCAGTGGAGAGGAGGGAGCACACCGCGACTGGGCTCATTTCCTGACAGAGTCACAGCTCCTTGGCTGTGAGCCTTTGAGATAGTTGGTAGAGTTATATACTTCTGACTTGTGTGCTATCTTATGCATGTATGTGAATATTTAAAAAGCCTCGTTTTTAAGAAGGTTTATGTTGACAGAAAATTTGTGCATCAGTAGCAGAGATTCTGTTACCTTCACTCCTGCACATCTCCCCACAGTGGTTGCTTGTTTCCACAGAGGAGGCCGCCCCGGAGCACCATCCTCAGCAACCAGAAGGGCAACAGAAGTCTCGGAAAGTTAGGATTTTTTTCCTTTGGCAGGAAGTTGGTTCTCCAACTATCCCCAGGCTGTTGAGGTTTCTTTGCTCCATTTAGATAGAAATTTTGGAAGGGCCGTGGCAGCTCTGAGTGGCCCCAGCCCTTAGCTGCCCCAGTCAGATGGTCTGCTGACCTCTCCCACTGCTGGTCAGCGCCAGTTTGTGCCGGATTCTGCTGGCTGCCACCGCTTGAGTCAGCCCACGGAACCCCCTCAGCTGCTGGTTTCCAGAGCCCTTCGAGGCTCGCAGCCCACTCTGTAAAGTTCTTTAAAGCGATTGTGCTGCCCACACCTCAGGTCCAGCGGTGTTTACAGAGTCTTCTGAGCCCGGCCTGTGCAGAAGTAGACCACAAGGAGGTTCACAGGACACCAGAGCAGGCGTTCACTCCAGCAGGGGCTCCACACTTGAGGAACCTGTCAACCAACCCGAGAGGTCTCAGGGGAGTGGAGCTAATACCCCAGCAGGAGGCCCGGGGTACGTCCAAATTTGAGTCCAACAATTGGCCCCGATTCAGTTCTGCTCAGCTGAAATCCAAGGTCACTGTGGTCAGGGCAGACACACACCTCAGGGTGTGCTTGAGGAGCACAGGAGCGCTTACCTGGTCCGCAGCAGCTGAGGTCGGCCATCTGAAGGTTGGCGGCCAGGTGAGTCATCTCATTGGAGTTAGGGGTAAAAGGCTGCTCTCTGCTGCCTTGGGGCGTTTTCCCTGCCGCTTCCGCCAAGGTGGGGGGGAGGGCGCTGCAGCTCCAGTGGTGGGGCTGACGGCTGAGCTATACCTCCTCTCAGAGTGACTCCGAGGTGCCCTCAGGTTGGGGGCACATGGGGGCAGGCTATCAGAGGGCCTGGCTGAGTTTCTCCTCAAAGTGTAGTTTAAAAATTATGATTTTCTGGCCAGGGATTTAGCTCAGTGGATCTGGTGTCCGCCTGGCAAGCGCAAGGTCTCAAATTCAATCCCTGATACCACACACCACAGTGCTGGGCACGGTGGTTCATGCCTGTAATCCCAGCACTCAGGAGGCAGAGGGAGGAGGATTGCTGAGTTCCAGGCTTGCCTGGGCTACATAGTAAGCTCAGAGCCAGCCTGAACTAAAAGACTCTGTCTCAAAAAAAAAAAATTATGATTTTCCTTTCTCCCTGTCTCTGTTTCTTCTGCCTCATCTCTATGGGCTGATGGCAGCTGCTGGTCTGTTAACTCTGCTTTGCAGAACAGTAAGTCTCCAGTCTGTGCTGCACTGAGAAAAGCCTGTTCAAACTCGTTTGTACCAAGTCCTCCCAGACTGCAGGATCCCGGAGCAAGGGCAGCATGTTGGTTGCTTCTGTTTGTGGTGAGTTTTGCCATCTATAGCATAGTTGAAGTGCTCGCTGGGCCGAGTGCTGGATGGACTCTGGTCGTTCAGCTGTGGGTGTTTTCTGTCCACACTGTGGAAGGCAGGAGCTAAGTCAGTGTCTTTACTCCAGGATCAGGTCACCCCTGAGACATCCTGTCCCTGAAAAGGGTGTTGTGTGATTACATGATTACTGTGTATATCTGAAATGTACCAATAAAATAAAGACTCCCCTCCCCCAATTGATGGTGTTGATGGTAACACCACAATCCCCACATCCTGTGTGCCACGAGGTGTGTGTGCACGAGTGTGTTGGATCCCCTTCCTCTACAATGTTGAGAATTTTAGTTAAAATACCTGATTTCAGAGCTTCCTTAACCTGTAAAATGAAGAGGCCCAGTTTGTAGAACATGCACTTTGGCAGCCTAGGGAGACAGGACGAGCCTGGCTCTCTGCTGTCCAGAGTTTCTGCCACTCTGCCCACACCAGACACAGGGCAGGAACTGCCCACCAGTCTCATGTGCAGTGTGAAGAAAATTTGGAAGCATTTTATCTATAGCTCCAAAGAGAAGGCTGAAAGCATTTGCAACGGAAGGAGCACATGAGGTCCTTGTTCAGGGGCAGAGTCCCTGGGGTTTGGACTTGGCACGAGGGGTCACCTCTGATCTGTGTGAGGTCAGCATTAGTCTGTTTTGTGAACACAGAGAACCTAAGAAACCTTGCCAGACTTGGTCCTTTTAAACTATCATTTTCTTTCTGTGTTTGCTTATTAGCATTTTGAAGTGATTATGAAGAAGTAAAATAATTGAAGTATTTCCTGTGTGCGCTGTGTGCAGAATCAGAGTCATGTGGGTGGTTTCCGCAGTTTGTCTTCTCTTCCATTTCATCTTGTGGAGACTTTAAAACCCTCGGTACTCAGGAGTGTTTCCCTGATGGTCCCTCTACTGTCTGGCATTTGAGTGATTCTTGGTTTTGTCACAGAAGTCCTGCCGCAGATGTCTCTGGTGTGCATTGTGCACGGTGCCTTGTGATACTAGCACTTTGTGATGTTAACGTTTCCCCAGAGGTCCATGCTCTGCATCCGTGCTCTTGCCCAGTAGCATCTTCACACATGTAGGCTTTATGTTCAAGGCATGATTGAAAAAGTGGTGACTATGTAACATTTTTTAGAAAATCTTTTTTTTTTTTTTTTGAGACAGGGTCTCGCTTTGTAGTTCGGGCTGGCCCTGAGCTCACTATGGAGCCCAGGCAAGTCTCGAACTCAGCATCCTGTCTCTGCCTCCCGAGTGCTGGGATGACAGGTGTGAGCCACCACGCCCGACTTTTTAGAAAATCTTATGGCAAGAGATAGACTGCCATCAGCCTCTCTCCAAACAGTCCTCCCCGTGTCAGACACTTATTCCCCCAGCCTCGCCACTGTCTGCAGCAGCTCTGGTGTCTTCTTTCCTTAGTGTCTTCACTTGTGCTGTTGTGGCTGCCTCAGTGTCTTGAATTGATTCAAAACATTTACTGCTCATGGTCATCTTGACTCTGAGGAAAAACCTGAAGTCACACGGTGCCAGATCCGGGGAACAAGGTGGATGACGACCTGTGCCATGTTTTTATAAACTGCGTTCCTGTCGATGGTGCTGGGCAGTCACACTCTCCATATCTTTGATCAAGCCTTGCAAAGATGCTCAGGAAAGAGGGCTCTAGACTGCATCAAGGGGACAAGGACAATGTGACAGTGTGTTTCAAGTGAGAAGAGTTTTGATGGACAGGGACCCACGGCAGTGTGTCTCTTAGGACAATAAGATGCTTAATTTTAATTAACGTTTGTCTTCTACTTTCTAACCTTCGCTTACAGCTGTGTGGCACAGTGTTCTCAGTGGGCTGTTTCCAGCCTGCTCCTGGTGGTGGGAGAGGCTGTTCCCACCCTGAGCAGTGTGCACGGTGCCCTGGCGATGCCTGCGCGCTGAGCCCTCACTGTCAGGAAGTTTGTAATGTTTACAGCAGAATCAAAAGGCCACAGAACTTCCCTCATTGGTAAGTAATTTCCTATATCTTCACGACTCTCCCTGAAATTCCTGCTTTTCCTTCTCCCATCTGGGGTCTCATAAGACACACACACAGAACTCATTTTTCAAACGGTCTAAACATTTCCCAGCACCTTCCGCATGTGGGAGTTCCACAGAGTCCAGGGCACCACTGACCCCACTTCCAGGACATCCCAGGCACGGATACATTCTGCTAGCTTGGAGTTTCTTTGAAAATACAAAATGCAAGTTAAACACCTGCCCTTTTATTGACAAGAGCTCTTAGGCTCACGCTAGATGCAGGGTGCCTGTGGACATTGCTAGTTGCAGGACCACACGGCCGCCACCCTCCCTCCCTGGGCTTGCTGCCCGCTCGCGATGGGCTGGATTTGAAGTGCCCAGGCAGAGCAGCAGTGCAGTGGTGGGCAGTGTCTGGCAAGCTGAGCAGGACCTTTGGCTCTTTTCTGCTGTAGGTGCAATGGCCTCATTGTTCAGAAATGCTGTGCTGTTCTAGTCCATAGGCCCTGGCTCCTCAAGGGGCAGCTCTTCTTCAAGAGTCTACTGAAGCCCTTCTGAAGCTGACCTCCTGGTCCTGCAGGGCTGGGAGTCCATGCAGAGATGATCAGCAGCAAGCCAGATGCCCCGGGCGTGCAGGTCAGGGGTGGGGGATGCTCAGAGGCGGCCAAGGCTGGCTGGTCCTGTGTCCAGCTGCTTCTGCGCCAGGGTGTCACCCTGCAGTCACAGGCTGTGCCTGCTCCATGCTTGTCCCTGACTTGGGTGTGGCTTGCTCTCCAGGCCTGTGGAGAGCCAGGTACCTGGGGACCCTCCTCGGGGCTGGTGCCATGGAGCCTCGTCCAGGCAGTGCCTGCAGCTCCATGCCTGACAGCCTGTCTTGCAGTTACTCATTCTATACGCTGTGGCATGGTGGTGGTGGGGATTTTCTTTCTTTGTTCTTTTTGGTCTAGGTTTATCAGCTTCTCCAGGCTGAAATTACTTATCCAAATACTGAAGGCAGAGAATGGGGCCAACAGGAGATTAACAGAAGAAGGATGTTTTCTGCTTTGAGCAGAGGCGCCTGAAGACATCTTGGGAGTTGAAGTGGGCTGCAGGAGCCCACTCTGGAGGAGGAAAGGAAAGAAGGGGAAGGGGGAGGGGGAGAGGGAGAGGAGGGAGTAATGGGCCTGGTTGGTGGACAGGATGCAGAGTAGGCTATGTCTTAGGCCATGAGGCTGTCTCTTCTTTTTGTCTTCCTTTTAGAAATAATTATAAGCAGGTAATGAAGCAGAAAGATGAACAAAATGATTGGCTCAAACTAGTTATCTCTGTAGACCTGGGAATGGCTGTGTGCTCCCAGGACCTCTGTGGAGAGGGTGTGCTCACTTCACGGAAGACTCTGGGCCTTTGGAAGAAATCGCGGAGTCTGGCGGCCAAGACTCAGCTGGGAACTGGGTGCTGTCTCTTGCAGTCCCTTCAGAACCAACCAGTGTCCTCTTCACTCATTTTCAAGAAAAAGCAAAGCACCTGCCCGAGGTTGCTGATGAGAAATTCACCAAGTGTGATGAGGAAGGAGGGTATACCAGTCAGACAGCAGGAGGGTACTGAGCCCAGCCTCGCCCTGGGTCCCGCATCTCTCTCTCTTTTCTTCTTTCCCCTCTGAACTTCATGGGAGTGAATCCCAGCAGGCAAAGCCCATGTCTCTTCGGACCTCTGGGGGTGCTCACAGGAGTCCCGTGTCGGTCACTGTGCACCCTTGTTGACAGCGAGCCCTGTCCTTGGCTGCAGGATTTGCGCAACTGCCAAGTCGGTGCTGCTGTGTGGTGGGTCCTGGAGCTGGGATGTGGCTCAGTAGTGCTGCCACCTGCCTGTGTTTGGGTCACGGAGCTGCTGTCCTCAAGCGAGTGGCTTTGCTCCTGGGTCCTGTGTTTATGAGGTGGGGACAAGGATCGTGCTTTTCTTGTTACTTGTGTGCCCGTGTGTCTGCTAAGTATGGTGAGGGCTGGATACCAAATCAGGGGTCACAGTTTAATCTAGAGCAAAGTTACAAGCACTGGGAGGAGCACTGCAGGCTTTGGGAGGAGCTGGTAAGCACAGTACAGATGGCCGCATGGCCAGTGTCCACCCTACTGCCATGACGTGGTGCTGCTGGGCACAGCGGGCCCAGGGAAATCAGCGCTCAGGTCTCCCTGCTCGCAGGGTGCTGGTGTGGGTTGGGCAGAGTCAAAAGATGGATGTGGTTTGCTTATCATTAGCATATTAATTATTTTAATGTAAGTCAGAACTTTAGAAATGTTTGAAAGCGGTTTGCGTCCTTAAAGGGAAGTCGAATCAATGTTTCTGAAACCTTATAATGATTATCAGCTGAAACGCAAGCTCTTTCTTCTTTGTATACTAAGATTCTCAAGATATTTAAAGGCAAACTTGACTCGTTCTTTCAATTCCTTTATCTTATGGATTTACTCAAGCTTGAGCAGAAACCTTAGAGAAATAAGCCAGCTTTTGTGCTGAGTCACCCCATTTCAGACAGGGCTCTCATTTCTCAGACTCTAGCCCCATACCAGTGGGCTGCTTGAATACTCAGATGTTGGAGCTCGGGTTTCGTGTGATAAGAGAGAAGCTGTCCCTGATGAGGCGGACATTAGCAACTGAGACTTTCATTGGGTTTTAATGGCACTGTCTCATTGCTCGGATGTCAAGCGTGGCTCACTCTGTCATCTGCCCAGTTTCGAGAGCCAGCTATTATTGTGACACCGTGAACTCTGGAAAAGCCTTCTGGTCAGGGAGCCAAAAAAGGGGTAAGGGGTGGCATGCTACACTTGGTTATTTGTTAAGAATGACTTGAGGGTCAGGGACTTAGATCTGTGACACCAGGCCTGGTTTGCAAGCACAAGGTCCTGACTTTGATGTATTATACACAAAAAGAGACTTGATTGTAACAAGAACTTGCTACTTATGTAGCAAGCCTATTTATGCTTGTGCTGAACACCTTCCCCGTTTATTATTGCATGTGTTTTAGTTTTCCTTGATTTGTTTTCCATTCTCAGTTGGTCTTCCACAGTCTGTTTTCTAGATTTCATATTAATAGTGCTGAATTTGAATATTTTATTGGCAAGATAAACAATTTCTTTAATATTATTGGGGACATAAAAGCAATGGTGGAGGTTTGTCTGTTTTTTCTGGGAATTTAGCTGCGTGCACCCCTCCCTCCCTGGTCTGTCTGCAGGGAGCCAGCAGGGCTCGGGAGCTGCTCAGGCTCAGGGTGGTCAGATGGAGCCCCTTGGGGCAGCATGGTGGGTGATGGGCTTGGGGCACCCTTAGTCCTCCTTTCGAAGTCAGTCTGTCTTTCTAACCCCTCTGCACAGTCGCAGGACAGTGGGGGACCCTGATGGTGTTCAGAGCCGCTGCTGGGGACAGCGCCCTCCCAGGACACCCTCTGCCTGGACACACATGCCAAGGTGCCTGAGACAGAAGTGGCTGGGCAGAGGGTTTGCCCTGATGGCTCTTCTCCACGGCCAGCACCCGGGGTGCTCTCCAGCTCCGTGTTCCTCACCTTAAAGTCAGTGTATTTCACAGCCTTCTCAGGGGCCAGGGCTGTAGGCCTCTGGATACTTCCTGCAGCTTGACCTCCTATGAGGCAGCTGCTCCGCCATGCATGTGCCATGGATGGACACTGACCCACTGCAAGAAGGAGGGTGGGGCAGCAGCCTTGGTAGTGAGGAGATGGCAGCAGTCACCTGCGGATAGAGGAACTGTTTCCCTCCCTGGCTGTCTCGAGGTGTCAAAAGCAAACATTTTAATAAAGGAATGGCATTAAGTTCCAGCAGGCTAGATCATTACTTCTAATGAGAATCCTTGAAATGAAGAATCATAAAAAAAGATTAATAGATAATTATCGGGTTAGGAACAAAAATAATTTAAAGAAGAGTACCTGTGGTTGCTCACAAAGAGGAGGAGCCTGGGAGGATCCACAGAGATGTTGCCTTTGTGTCTGGGGTGGAGATGGAGGCCTGGGCTTGGTCTGGCCTGTGGGACCCGAGTCCCTTCTATTGCAGAGCCGAGCAGGCTGCATGCTGAGCTGTGCAGGGGAACCTTCTGTGATCCTGCGCCAGGTGTTGGGGCTGGACTGTGGTCATTGCTTACCGAGATTTCGTCCAGGGGTGGACGTGCCACGGGACACCAAGTGTGGCCCTGACTGCTCCTCTCTGCCGTGTGAAGATGCGACACAGCAGCTTCCACAATATGCTTGTCAACAGCGTCTTCGGTGGTGACTGGATCAGACCTGCAGGGTATAGCTCAGCACCCGTGGCCTGGCAGGGGCTGCAGACAGGGGGTGGCATCCCCACTGCCTGTGTCTTTACTGTGTTCAAGTTATGGATGTTTCTCTCTCGCGCTCTGTCTCTCTCTCCCTGTTCCTCTCCCTCTCCCTCTCCCTCTCTGTCTCCATCTCTCTCTCTGTACATCCACACCTGTGTTGGTCTCTATTCGTAGTCATATCTATGTCTGTACCTGCATTGTGGAATCTGTGTCTACGTCTACACAGGTCCACACCTGTGCTGGTTTCTGTTCCGTCATGTCTCCGTCCGTGTCTATCTTGTGTGGTCTCCATTGATGTCCATAGCAGTGAAGCCACCACTGCTGCCTGTCTGGCCCCTCACATGTGAGCAGAGAGCTGGGGTCCTCAGAGATCGGCAGACCAGTGCAGGGGGCTCTCTGCGCAGCTGTTTCCTCTCTTGCTGCTTCCCTTTCCTGAGAGGGAAACGCAACATGCAGTGAGGCACAGCCACAGTCTCTTCTGACCTTCTCCCCCGCCAGGAGCCAAAGGAAATTACTGAAGAACTGTCTGGTATGGTCTTCATCAGGCTGCTGTAATGAAATCATTATTCCCATCTGGCAGCAACGTGGTGACATTACCGGCCACACGGTTCCATCTTCACTGCAGACAGTTTAGCCCACATTTATAACACAGAGGCAGGTGCTGGACACGTACTGGACACTGCTCTGGTGCTGAGGGGCGGTGTGTGTGTGACCAGTGAGACCCAGTCCTGACACCTCATGGCCAGCTTCTGTGTCTCTGTGGGCAGGGGCTCCCCAGCCACCTGGGCAGGGTGTGGGGATCCACATGTGTGTGCCTGGGGATGTGCAGCCATGTCTCCCTGTGTGTGTATGTGCATGTCCATATGATACAGAACAAGCAAATAAAATGGATGGACAAACGGAACTCCCATAACACACCACCTGCATGATTTGCCTGGGTTTCAGGCCTCCAGACAGTACTGTAGCTTCTCAGCTGAAATTTGTTTCGTAAAACTAGTATCCTTATGAATTCCATTTCTGGACTTAATGCTCATAACTCAACATGGAAATGAGCCCACCACACAAACCCTCGGCCCTGTCCTCCTTGTGAACACATGGTTGCGGGACTAACTGGGCCACGGGCCCCGTGCTCACTAGTGCAGTGACACACTGGTGTTCTTGCTGAGCATGTGGCCAGGTGGGGTCTTCAGATGCGCCTTTAGCGGGTGGATCTCTCACGAGTGCTGTTTCCACCTGCTCTGTTTCCCTGCACAGCTGGGCTCCACCACCTGCTCCTGCCCTCACATTCCTCCTTCCAGCAAGGGGCCGGGGACTGCGTCCTCCAAAACCATGTTGTCTTTTCAGTGACTTGTTTCAGACTACGAGTCTCAGAAGCTTTAAATAACAACCTGTTAAAGCTCTAATCCTAATGCCGCCACATCTACTTGTAACAACCCCTTTTTTCACTTTGAAAGAAAATTAAACATAGTCAAGAAGTCCAGGTGAGTAGAGAATTATTTTCCTAATTGTAACAATTTCCACAGAAATCCTGGTGATTAACCCTTCCCATCACTGTAGCCCAAACCGCAGCCACATCTGCCTCCCTTTCCCTCAGACCTTCGTCCTGGCCTGGCTCGCACGCTCTCTCTGCAGAGCCCCAGGACTCTGTGCAGAGCAGCGTCGCGGCTTCTCAGCCGCACTCAGGTGCACTTCCTGGCTCAGCACCGCCCTGACCTCTCCACGCAGACCTCTCACTGCTGCCAGAGCTGCACTGCGGAGCCCTCCGTCAGCTCCAGCCGCAGCATGGGCTCCAGGGCAGGCACCACACAGCCCTCACTACAGGTCAGTCCCGGGCCTTGGAGGCAGGCAGAGCGCACGGCCACCCTGGGTTTCCAGTGAGCACTGAGTTGCCTGAGGCGGACATCAGATGAGTCTGGAGTAGCTGGGGAAGTTTCTCCTGCACTGGCTTCTGCCCAGGTTGGGCGGGCACTGGGCAGGCTCCGAAGGCCCCTGGTGGTCCTGCTGCATGTGGGGGAATCATGTGCTCAGGGCTCTGTGCTGGATGGACCTCCAGCAGGCCTAGCTCATGAGCCCTGGGATGTGGCCTCATCTTTCTGTAGCATATTTTGACTCTTAGGGCCCACAGGGCACAGAAAGTGTGGGTGTAGCATTGATCCCAGGTCTGTGCAGAGGCCAGTTTGGGGCCACAGTGATGTCAACATGAGGATGCCGAGCAGCTGCTAGTTGGTGAATCTCCGTTTCCACCCCTTACGTGCTGCAGTGGCCACAATCATGGGCACACACGTGTTGCATGAGACCTCCCTGTATGGCAGCTTTCACTCCAGTCACCTGACCTCCCTTTTCTGCCACATGGCTCACCTGCAGGCTCACTGCCCACTTTAGAAACATGCTCCTTCCCACTCCTCCAGCTTTAACTTAATTTTCAATGCAAAATGCATAGCTGGTCTTGGCCATCAATGCCAGGCCTTTCCTGCTCTCCTGGCCAGGCGGGATGCAAAGGGAAAGTAGGACTGGGATGAAGACACAGGACAGAGCTTACAGCATTAACCTCAGAAGTTCTGAACAGCTGTCCAGCCGTTTGAATAGAATGTCACATTTATTAGGAAAATGAGTCTTACCCCTGGTGCACACTGAGAGTCGCACTCTGCACTTGTGGCTCGGTTAACCTTCAGGGTGAAGAGCAGTTTTAATGGACTTTAAAGCATGTATTTGTTCAGTAAAAAACAAAATAATTTGCATCAGTATAATTGGTTCAGTAGGGAAAGAATGCCTTGTGAGATGCAGTGTTTCTGACAGACTGCTTGAGATGGAAACCTGAGATCCCTATTTTCTAGCACTCTGAATTTTATGGGCATCCCCATGATGTGACTTGCTAAAATTCACATCTTCAGCTGTGTTTCTTTCACTTTCTAAGAGGCATCTTGAAAGTGACACATTTGAGGAAGAGATTTAATGGCCAGGGTTGGTGGGCACATTTGTAATTATACTGATAGCTCTACCTATATTCCAGGGATGCAAACGTGCCTTGCCCAGGAGAAGGGTCACGACCCAACTGGTTCAAACTGGAAGGAGAGTCCCCACGCGCAGGGCGTCACCATGCCAGGTCCACATGGGCAGGGCTGTCTTCTGTGCCCCTGGGAGAACAATGAAGGCTCATATGTTTGTCGGCCTTCGGTGTGTGATAAACCAGGAAAGGACGGGGTCTCCTGTCCCAGAAGCAGAGCAGAAGGTACTACGGAGGCCGTTGCTGGCTGGAGGGGAGACTCCCTTCCTGCTCCTGATCCAGCCAGAAACTAAAACCACGAACTGAGTAGGGTGAGGGAGGGTGTAGAGGAGGCAGAGGGAGGGTGGGGCCCTGATGGCAGAGCCAGGCGGCTTCCCGCTTCCCGCTCCCGTGGGGTCCTGGTGCTCCAACCCTCCTGCCCCCCGCAGAGGTGAGAGGCGCTGTTCAGAGCCCAGTATGTTCCTTCCCTCACTTCATGGAGCCAGGTGTCCGGGTGGGAGGAGCCGGAGAGTGAGCGCACACTGACCTGCGTGTGCTGCACGCGGCTCGCTTCTCCGGAGCAGCAGCGGGTGCAGCTGCGGCCTCGGACCCTCAGGGCCTCTTGCTCCCCACGGTCCTCCCCTGTGGCCTCGGCCTCCGGTTTCCTAGGGCGGATCCCAGGACGGTCATTGGGACGGGAAGGAAGGAAGGAAACACAAGGGGATGACAGGCGGGCACGTGGCCCCTTGTGTGTTTGTGTGCTCCTTGCATGTCTTCCCTTTTCCTCTTGAAGGATCCATTAAAATATTTTGTTTTCTAAAAATAAAGCAACTGGATAGTCATTTGCTTATGACTGAGTTGTAAAATTCATTTTATATTCTAGGCGTGTATCTGCTCTGGGTTATCTGTAGGGTTATTTTTCCTGGTCTGTGTCTGATTTCATTTTTCCCTAAACATTCTCTTGTGGGCAGAATGATTTATCAAATGAAGCCATTTTCATCAACTGTTTTATGATTTTAGCTTTTAAAAATATCCACGCCACTGCGAGGCTTGCCTGGGCTACATAGTGAGCTCAGGGCCAGCCTGAACTACAAAAGCGAGACCCTGTCTCAAAAAAAAAACAAACCCAAAACAAAACCATCCACGCCATCTGCTTGCAGGCCCAGCACTTCAGAGGCTGAGAGGCAGGAGCATCAGACCAGCCTCAGCAGCGAAGCCAAAGGAAAGGCGCGAGGAGTTCTGTCTCGGAAGCACCTGCCCGCCAGACAGCACCTTCCTCCTCCCATCTGAAAGCACAGGACCTCTCCTTCCTCCCCTGTGGACTTTGGTGGCCAGGGCAGCCGCGTGGGCTGAGGTGGACGGGACCCTGGGGCTGCTGCCAAACACGGTGTGAGTGTGAGCCGGGCCTGGGAGATGCCAGCGTGTGGGGTGAGGACAGGTGGAGGAGCCGCTCTCTGGGGCCGCGGCCATGCTGTCCACTGCCCGGCGGGCTCCTCCATCCTGAGCAGGTCGGGGGAAGCTTTGTCCCTCAGGCTGCAGGGTAAGGCAGGAGCGGCGGCCCGGCCCCGGGGCACAGGCGACCCTAGGGTGAGGCAGGTCCGCGGGGCGAGAGGCTGCTGGGACGCGTCGCTCCCGGGATGGGGTGTCACGCGTCCGCGATCACCCAGCGGCAGCTGGCAGGAAGCGGTGTCCGCCGGGCGGCTGGCTCCGCGCCTGTGGCCGGCCGTGTGGGGCGCCGGTCAGAGAGCCTGTGGCCGGCTGTGTGGGGCACCGGTCAGAGCGCGGGAGTGATGGAAACCAGCTGCACAGCGCCACACAGATGCAGAGCTGATGGAAAACGTTAGAGCCATGAATGATGGTGGTAATCTGCTTTTAAAAATGGTTTTATAATTAATATTACATATTTCTAGGAGTCAATTAGCATCAAATGCACACAATTTTATTGATTGTTATGTAACTATGGAGAATAATCAATTTTTAGGGAGTATGAGCCTTATAAACAACTTAGAACAGATGTTGGCATTTCTCTTTTAAATTTTTTTTTTACAAGAGACAAAATTTCATAACAACTTAATATAAAAATAAGAATAGTTGTTATACTGTGTACTGCAATCTTCAAAGTTCTCACTCAGAGCACAAAATATAAGCCCAAAAGATTCTTAGAAAAATGATGATAATAACACATCTTTCTTTTCACTGAACCAGGGGACCCAGCGGTGCAAATGAGGCCTCAGCGTGTGTCTGGGCGCTGCCTGACTTGCCAGCAGGTGGCTTGCGGTCCGGCCGGCCTTGGCACAGGGCAGACGACCTGATACCCCCAGGCCCTCCCTGCCCCATTTTGGGGGAGCTCAGGAAGGGATACCCCACCCTCCGAGCTCCCTGCTCGGAGGACACAGACCTCTCCCGATCCACCTCCCGTCCTGGAGGGCGCTCCCTGCCTGCTCGTGATGGCAGAGACGCACAGCGGGCGGTGGCGGATGGTCCTGACTCCGTGGGGTCGTGGGACTGAGTGTGAAAGGGCAGTGCAGCTGCAAGCGAAGAAAGGGCATAGTGATGGGAGAGTTGTTGCAAAGATAGACACGAGCCGGGCGCGGTGGCTCACGCCTGTCATCCCAGCACTCGGGAGGCAGAGACAGGCGGATCGCTGAGTTCGAGGCTTGCCTGGGCTACATAGTGAGCTGAGGGCCAGCCTGAACTACAAAGCAAGACCCTGTCTCAAAAAAAAAAAAAAAAAAAGATAGACACAAAACAGCTGTGATGGACAGACTCACGGTTCCTCACAGCCCAGCACAAGGGAGGGTGGAAAAGCCAGGGACTAGGTAGCAGCCTCTGGGCTGGAGGCTGCCGCCAGCCTGGCCAGCCCGCCTCCCTGCCAGGCTCTCCTCGGCAGAACCAGTCTTCTGCTAACGTCCTCAGCCCCATACTGAGCGATGGACGGGCGAGTCCACTGACCTTTGCCAGCACGGCACCCGTGAGCCTCCTTGGGAAGCGTTCCCCTCCGCTCGGGTCCAGCAGACTCTGTTGCTGCGGAGCATTTCATCAATTCCAGGGCCTTGCTTGACCGTATTGAGTAAACTGTTGCATTAATTAGTGGATGGTTGCATAATTAGTGGATTTTTCTTCTCTAACAACCAGGACTACTTTAATTAAACACTATATGAGGAAAATGCAAAATAAATTAGGAAATGTATCTTGCAATTATGGTTTTGAATATTTTGTTCACCTCCATGGTTTGTGTTTTTATCGTATTCATTAGCAGCCAGTGTTGTGAGTTAGCTCACGAAGTTCTCAGAATAAATCCACATTTAAGCTCCTACTCCCTAGACTTAAAAGGTCAGATGTACTTTGAAGGTCAGGTGAAATGTTTGAATATTTTAACTAGCAGACAACGAGGCATTGGGAACTCAGTAGCAGCATTAAACACACTCACTCGCTAGAAAGACAGTAAGCACCGCTGTGACTTCTCACCAGGGAGCGTGTGCCTCACACAAGCATGGCGTCTGGCACTGTTCCACACTGCGGTGGGTGCAGCCTCTCCTGCCCTGGACCTTGCACACGTCTGCCTGTGACCGAGTCACCCTTGTGCACAAACTGCAGCATCTCCTGACACAACACTCTGCTGCTCCTCTTCAGTCTCCTTCTGTCTAGAGCTGCGCACACCCTCAGAAAGCTGAAGCAGGGCGGTTTCTTTTGCCCCGTACTGGTCTGACATCTGGATACAGCAGGGCCTCGGATGCCCACAGCCAGAAGCAGCTGCAGCCCTGGCTGGTGCTGCTCAGACGCTGAGGGTCTGGTCTGTGCTCTGGGCTTTGGCACTGCAGGATGAGGCCGGTATTTGTTCTGCAAGACGTGGTCCAACATCCCCAAATACAATATGGCTCCGCTCAAAGGACAAACGCTGAGTGAACCCAAGGTGGAAGACTGGCTCTGGGGCAACTTCACACCTGCATCTCTGGGCAGATCCCCACCTAGTGCCTCCGCCTGGGCAGCTCAGTGCCAGGAGGTGCCCTGGAGCCCGGGGCATGCCTCCCACGCCTCCTGCATGCACCTCTGTCCTCCAGAGGCCAACAGTGCAGCTCTGGGCAAGACATTTTCATTCCAAACAAAGCGATAAAGTGAGATGTAAGACGACAAGAAGTGGCAGGTGTGATTTCTGAGATGAGGAACGCACAGGGTGATATTAGATTGACATTTTGCTGTTGGTCCTCCCTCCTTTAAAATATGGGAAATGCCCTCACGTGCTGAACCTCTGTGTGTAGGTATCTGTGAAGAGTTTGAGATTAGATCTGCTCTCAGAGGGTGTACAGTATTTATGACGTGCTCTTTGGATTAAAAATAAGAAATACACAGTAGCAATACGAACACGAGGATGTGGTTTCTCCTTCATAATCCTTTTTTTTTTTTTTTTTTTTTTTGGTACTGGGGATTGAACTCGGGCCCTTGTGCTTCCAAAGTAGGTGCAGTATCACTTGAACTAAATCCCCGGCCCTCTCCTTCATAATTCTTACAGTGAACTCCTTAGTAAGAACCAATTTAAAGAAATGAGAGGAAGTGGCTGAAACGCAGGTTCTTCCTGTATTTTAATACTTTCAGGGTATTAAAATGCCAACTACAGTGTAGGGATAACAAACACTTGTGAATGGAGGGCTCCAAGGTCACAGAGCGAACACTGCATGTCCTGGACAGGCGCCCTCTGCGGGCGGCGGTGGCCGGGCCTGGGCTGCAGCCCGGGTCTCTTCCCGGGAGAGCGAGCGCCAGAGGCCGTTCGCACTTTTGACCCAACTGCAAAGACGGGAAACCAAGAAACAGCTACAACCTTGGACGTGACCACGAGGTGGCGCCCTTGCCTCACATTTCCGCCTGCTGCTGCCTGCTGTCTGCCTGCTGTGCTGGAGTCCTGAGCCTAACTGTCTGGGAAGTGAGGGGCCAGAAGCCCGTGTATTTTGCCCAGGTTGGCAGCGCGGAGACTTCAGTAACGACCAATAGGAAGGTGTGCTTGGTCATCTAGAAGCACTCGAAAGTGAGGAGAGGTGTCGTGGTTTGGCTTCACCCACAGTACTAGGCGCCCCTCCCCTTGTCTGTTTATTTGAATGCTTCCAGGCTAAGGCTCTTTGGTGACGGAATTTAAATCACGTCAAGATGTTGGGTATATTTTAGGTAAACTGATGCCTCAGAAACATTCTCCAACCCATCAGACCTGCTTCACACTGGCAACAGCTGCTCTCTCCTGGACAGTGGTGAGCAGCCGTCTGTGCCTCACAGCTCCAGGGCCACCTGTGGGCACAGAAGGCACCTCCTGATCATGCTTCCATCAGGGACAGAGCCCCTGGCACATGGCGCCCCATGCAGGGCTGGTCCAACGGTCCCGGAGCTCCTCTCTGGAGTGGACCCACCTGGCTTCTGACCACGCTGTGGTGGTGACAGGGGTGGCATGGCAAGCCCAGCTTGGACAATGGAGGAACCCAAGGCTGGTGGTCACATGGGCAGCAGGGCCACTGTTCTGCCCCTTCTGCAGCCCTTCCACAGCAGGCACCTCGTGCGCCCTCAAGATGCAGTGGCAGAATAAGCAGGTGGCAGCGTGTTCTTCTAGCCACTGTCTCCCAGGTGGCAGTGGGGTGTGGACCTGTCCTGGAGCAAAGCTCTAGTCTGGTGACCCTGGGCTCCAAGCCTGGCTGCTCTGGCCTGCGCCCATCTGCTTGGAGTGTGGGTTGCCCTGGGCCCTGGCTCAGCAGGCCTGGCCCGAGTGCTTCCTGAAAGCAGAGTAAGGAGGGGCTGCCAGCTGGGGCTGCGGGTTCTGAGGCCATCGGTGTGAGCCGTCTGGAGAGGGCTGGTGCTGCTGCCCGCTGAGCCGGCCCGTCTCCCGCTGTGCACACACACACAGCCCGTTGTCGTCTCTGCTCCTCGGGCTACACGTGTGGGCAGATGAGAGACAGTCTGTGTTGCCTCAGTGAGGACCCCAGGCCCGGGGTTTGTCCTGAGCTGTGGGCCAGGGAAAGTGAGTGACAGAGGCCCCTGCTCTCCTGGACCCTGTCCCAGCAGCATTCCGTGCCCCTGTTGGTGTGACTTACGGGGGGCGGCCTCCTCACATCTATATATATCTCAGGACTCTTCATTTGAATGGTTGTATTTTCTGCAAAAAATATTTTTTCTTAAAGCAGTTGTGTTTTCATGAGAGGTTTTCTGAGTTTCTTTTGTGGTGAGGAACTCTACTCAGTTTGGAAGAGGAAACCCGCAGCGCAAGTGCACCCCACACCCAGCATCCCTCAGACTGGCCCGTGCCGTCCTCGGAGTGCTGCTGGCCCTGGGGATGGGGACCAGTGCTCGGGGGCACAGGGGCCTGGGTGCTGCAGGACCAGGCTCTCAGCGGGCGTCCAGCCGGCCCTGCCCTGGCCGATGCCTGGCTGCTGTCCTAAGCCCTGGGGCAGTCAGCCCTTCTTCCGTTCCAGGTGAACTGCCCTGGCTGAGGGTCATTCTGTCCCAGGAAGCTGGTCACTGTAGTAAGCAACCTGCTCTTCCCCTCTAGGTCTCTGGTTCTCTGTGTTCTTGAGTGAATTCAGAGAAGATGCACAGAAGGCCACACGGAAGTGTGGGTGGGGACTACTGTAAAGGAGAAGGAGAAAAAATTCCACCTTCACGCAAAGAGATGGGGAATAACAAACAGGCAGCTGCACCAAGCACTCGTCTGGGTACCTTTGCTTGTGCACAAAAGTTACAACTGGGGAATGGAGGTAATTATGATTTTTATCACCATCTTACTCAGAACTAACTTACTTAGGAATTGAAAAACTTCTTCCTATTTTCTTCAGATGGCCAGTGCTTCCTTGGGGATGTAATCACTTAAGGAACTTATGAAAGATAAGTTCTTAATTTGAACTGGGTCCCAGCCCATGGCAGGAGGGTCTCTAAAGAACCTTTCCTTTCCTGATATCATTGGGCTGCAGGCTGTGGGAGCCACGAGTGCAGGCATGTTGATCTGGAGTCACACGGCCAGGTGGCCAGGAATCAGAAAGCTCCACACACAGTGCCTAACCTCAAAACGTCACTGCGCTCTGAGGGGCCATTGGGCCTGAGACCCAACAAATGACTAACTGTGCTACAAACGGAAGTCTTGGCTTCTATTCTTCTTCTTCTTCTTCTTCTTCTTCTTCTTCTTCTTCTTCTTCTTCTTCTTCTTCTTCTTCTTCTTCTTCTTCTTCTTCTTCTTCTTCTTCTTCTTCTTCTTCTTCTTCTTCTTCTTCTTCTTCTTCTTCTTCTTCTTCTTCTTCTTCTTCTTCTTCTTCTTCTTCTTCTTCTTCTTCTTCCTCTTCCTCTTCCTCT